>ML785905.1:1040197-1086320 GCA_009831015.1 Picea engelmannii | reverse complement strand
TGAGGGGTCTAAGTGGTGCAGTATTTAGAGCATGCATAACATCATTCTTGAGAAGGAAACTGACTTTCCCCACATCAAAACCTTACAATGAAAATTTTAGTTCCAATGCGCGGTTGTCACTGTAGACAGAGGCGCGTGCGCGCGGAAAAGAGAAGTTAATTCCAGCGCATGCGCGCGTCTGTGGGGTGGAATACCCCCGCGCTTGTGATAAATTACTGAGAAAGAGACTCCAAATGGATTTCTCTCGATTCTCCTGTGAATCGACGGGCTAGCGGGTCGGCGGAGGCCGGTTTGTGTCCCTGCAAGTTAATAAAACAAAAAGGAAAGCGAATTAAACCCAATTGAGAGAGGATTTGATACCTAAATCCCCAACGGAGTCGCCAGTCTGTTCGCGTTCAAATGGTCACCAGGTGAGAAAAAGGAGAGCGCTTGCATACCCTGTTGGGTCTGGCAGGGAAAAACAACTGTGGAGCAAAGAGGGTTAAAGCAAACAAAACTAACTACAATCTAACTATCAACTGAAAGCAAATAACACTGCGAAAATAAACAAAAACATAAAACAAAAGACACAGGGGTCATCAATGGTTTCAGGCTGGTGTATTAATGAAACCAGAGCACGCTGAAGAAAGAGACCAGGAGTTCTTTCTCCCTCCAGCGGAAGGCTCTTCGGGGCCCTCAACACAATGCTTTCCTTACAAATGAAATGAACTGCGCACAACAGTGAAAGAACTCTGGGTGATGCAGCTGATGGATTTGTTGTCAAAGGAGGAGCCTTGAACCATCTGAACAGCATAACAGTGCTTAGAATTCCTTGCCAAAACAGTGTACCCTCATGGCCTTTTATAGCAACTTCACGGGCGGTCACGTAACCTTCTCCAAGTGTGAATAGGGGCGCATTAGGGTTTATTTAGGTCATTAATCCGCCGATTTTGCAGAGCCGGATCTGATTTGAGAGTCAAATCATCTTGGGGGCCGGTTCGTAGGCGGTTGGGAGGCCGACTTATGCAATTAATGCGCCGTATTAGCAGATGCGCGGGTTTTTGTGTTGACAGTCGCGCGTCGGGTGCGCATGCGCTAGTAACACGTTTTTGTCCCGCACATGTGCGCGCGCATCAAACTGCTGTAAAGCGCCCTTCAATTTTTGGTTACTTTGTATAGTTTTTTGCCCTTCTGCAGTGCTGTGAAATTAATTCAGTGCCATGAGTGACTTCATTGCTATTTTGATGATGTGGATTTCTTGTCGCCATGTGCAAATGAAATTTCAGTGATAACAGTTTGATTTTAATGGCCTTGAAGAGTTTCCTCTCCAACCTAATCCAAGGCCCTAATCCTGAACTAGTTGGTTAACCCTACAAACATAAAAGTCTAATAAATTTTAGATTTAGCGTTAAATTTACGGCTTGTCTTATGTCAAGGGGTATGAAAGTGAAACTGATGATGTTTAAAATACGAAAGTAAAAATGAATAAAAAGCTGGATACAAAAACTTTTACTTAATGCAAAATTTCAACAACTTTTCAAAATTTGTTTTTTTTTAATTTTCTAAGATTTTTGGACAAAAAACTCAAAAATAATTTCACTCGACTACGAGCTACTTATGATCTAAGTAAACTGCAAAGAACTTACGAAATACAATACTTTTCCCTGGTTACTAATGCAAAGTCACACTTTTCAACCAAACAAGAAAATGAAAGAGATTTTTTTTTAAATGCTGATAAAGCAAAAAGGAAAAATACCAACAAGTAAAAAACCAAGAATTTTTTTTTTGGTCTAATCGCAGATCGCAAAGAATCACTTCAAGAAATCACACACTAGCAACTTAAAAAATGACTCTCAAACTTGTCTAAAAACCCTAAAAAATTCTTTTTTTTATGACAACTTTTAAATGAGAAAAAACAAGCTAAGGCTAAGATTAATCCTAATCTATTGACTGCTAAGACAGAGATTCAAAAACCTGAGAGGTATAACTCTCATTAAGGGAAATGATGACTACCTTACCCTCAACAAAAACTATCCTGCACAAGCACACTACTGACAATCCAACAACAAGCGTGTGCACACGAGCTGTGTAAAGCCAGAGGTCGTGTACACGCGTGCTGGCCTTATACAGGCCGTGTGTATCTCTAAAACTTTGAAACAAAATAAACACAAACAATCCAAACCAGGAAGAGACCACTGATATTGAGAACCAGGATCCCTTGAAGGCTTAGACACTCTTTTTAACAAAAAAAAGCAAACAATGAAAGGAAAAAATTCGTAAAACAAACCAATCTGAGATAAGACTGCAAACAACCAAGACTTAGACAGAGTTCTAGAAAACCCCTGAAATTGACTGATTATAACAGGGAAGAGGATGACTGCCTCAAAAATTTTCTGGAATCCACACACTACTACTACTTCTTCAAATAGCGTTCACACGTGGGCTGTAAGAGAGTAGGGCGCAGGTACATGCGCATAGACCTTATGTAGGCCGTGTGTACCTCTGTGGGTCTCAAAAAACCACAGTCAAGCAAATAACAATGACAGCTGGTATGGGAAACTAGACTCTCTGCTAGCTCAGACTTTACATAAACTAAAAAAATAGGCAAGAAAACCAGTCTTTTAAAACTACCCAAAAAATAAAATTCCAAGAACCCTAGAGACTTCCCCAGTACGGTCGCCAATTCTGTTGTGAGGGAAATCCCCTTACAGACTAGCAAATATGGTTATCTTATGCATGCAGATATGACCGAAAAAAATCTACTTTCTACCTTCGTCGCCAGACTTAAACCCCATTCCTTTTCGACAAATACATGGTTATACCAAGATACCTTGTTCCAGATGTTCGATGTCAATCCTTCTTCACGCTTGATCACTTGTTGGCAGCTATCCTCTCAAGATTGACCTGCGTACAAAACAAGCAACAAACTACACATGCATTCTACCTACAGACTAATGGGTTAGAGATTCAAACATATATTTACTGATCTATGAAGAACTCATATAGTGGGACGAGAAAAACATTTCTTTATTATTAGGTTTGAATGAATCAACTTACAAATTTCGAGACCGGCCACTGCTCCGCGAATCCTGATCCTGGGCTCCTCTTCAAATGTCCTCCAACTTCTTTGCTTTCTATATCTTCTTGCACAAGGATGGCTAAAGGGTTGGGACAATGGGAATATGCAATTGGCCAGAGTTTCTTTACTCTCTTCTTCCTCTTCCAAATGGGACCCCTAACCATTCTTTTATAGGCTAGAAGAAGCTATGTATTTGGACGAACCCTCAAACATGCATGGCCGGGAGTTTCAGTTAACTCACCCAAAGTTGTGTGTTCCGTCGGAAACTTTCCTTTTTTCATGCTTTTGTCGGTCCACACAGGCTGTTTTAGGTCAGCTAGCATGTACACATGTGCAGTAATGGAGTAGGGTGCGTGGGCCCTTATAAAAGAGGTTTTTTAAAGATTTTATTCAACAGTGCTTTGGCAAAGAAGGGATCTGAGATGGCCTGATGCCAGGTAAGCATGTATGTTGCAAATTAGGGTTATAACAGCATGACACACCCAAAGGACATGACAATTCAAGATGGTGACCTTTGGATTCCATATAAGAGAACAAGGGCGCGCAACCAAGGAAGGAAAATTTGCACAATGGGGAGAGAAATATTAGCTCTGTGATTTTGAGGAATACTTGGATGAAGAGGGGAGATATCCCTTAAGGAGCCAAGTCACTCCACAAGGGAGGACTTGTGCTACCTTGATGTGATTCTTTGGACAGAGTTTGGGTGACCTTTTTGGGTTGATTTTGGGGAAGTCTTGTCGTAGGTCTGAGGGAGGCATGCTATAAGACATAACAACAGGTCTGTGCAAAGCACTGTGACATAGAAGAGATGGTGAGTCTATGGTGGGCGCACATTTGGGGTGCTCTACATGAGTTGTGAAAGTTGTTATGATGGACGAGTCTTGGTGTGACGAATATGTGTATGAGTGTCTTGGTGATGTGAGGCGAGTCATGTGACTTTGTCCAAGATGTAAACCGAGACGGTAATGCTCATATTGCAATTGTTTCATAATAATAAGACTTAGTCGGGTGTTAGGCACATTTTGTGTCGACTGCACTATATTTGTGTTTCTCTTGTTTGTTTTGCAAGTGTTCTCTTTGTTTTATGGATGTATGATTAAATGAATAAGTGTTAAGACTGTTAAATTTTTTTCTAAGTGTATAAGAGAGTCGCACTAGAGTAGGAGTGTGAATCGCCCGTAGCCTAGAACAGAGCATGAGTATGCTCTAGGTGAAGAGGCGTAGTCCGGATGAAGTATCCTTGGTGTTTCCAAGCATCCAAGTGAGAAACGTCGCAATGTCACATGCCCTCAAGAGGTGCACAATTACAAGATTCAGACTAGCACACAATGGGGATGTGACATTCGGGACAAAGGAATCAACTAAGATTGACTATTTTTTCGTTAAATTTGGCTTCCGTTTTCCTAGATTTGGATTAATTTTCCTAAGCCTAACCTAGGGAATTTAGTTTTTTTTTATCCTATTTTTTTTTGGGAATTTTTTAGTTTTTACCAAACCTATTTTTTTTACCAGGCCTAGTGTTTTTTTTCTGAATCTAGCCATTTTTTCTGACGCTGATAACTTTTGATCTGGGAGGCCATTTTGGGTGACTTTTTTTCCCCTTGTTTTTTATTTTTCACTATCTATCCAACCGTGACACTCTTCATCCTCCCTGCTACTTGTACGAACCATATGCATGTGTTTTTCTCCAAATTCAATGTACGACTGCTTTTTTTTTAGCATTTTCGTAGGTTGAGTTTTTTATTGGAGGGGTCGATTTACTGTTTTCATAGGTTGAATTACTCCTTGAGGATATTGGTTTCTCTGTTTGGAAATCGTATGATCATTTTTTCTTCCAGTGATCCGTACGACTGCATTTTGCAACATACAAACATCTTTTCTTCAATAACAACAGATTTCCTTGGAAGCTAGGGTATTTGGCAACCAATTCCTATCTCTTTGCTCAGATATAGGGTAATTTAATTCCAGGTTCCTCATAGGTAAGAAAAAATTTCGGTTTATTCATCTTTTCTTCTAGTCATAAGCTTCTTGTCTTTGTTTGCATTAGGGTTTAGTTTCTTAGTTTATTCATAATAATGTATTCCAAATTAGATTTTGTTTTCGAGTTAGTGGGTCCTAACTATCTTCCATGGAAGAGAAAGATGATTGATATTCCCAGGAGTAAGAATCTAGGGCAGTTAGTTAATAAGAAACCTATTGATGCTAAAGACTTGGTTATATGGGAAGAATGATGTGATCAAGCAAGAGGACTCATTGGTCAAATGGTTTTAGATAGTATTCAGGTATATATTGAGGATGAAGATGTGATGTCCCGTTCCCAAGAGTAGGCCAACAGGGAGTGACTTAGTAGTCTATATGTTCCCATAGACTATAGTCAGGCACAAACATGGAACAAGATGGAGAAATAAGGAGGAATTGATGGCTAAACGATGAATTAAGCGAAAATACTTAGGAAAAGTCACTTAAGCCTAAGTCAACGAAGAATTAGAATGAAAAGGTGTTAAAGGGGGACTTAATTGACGAATAAATCACTTTAGGAGGAAAAACGCCTAGCTTAAGTGAGGTCAATGGTGAATTAGATTGGGAAAGGTATAAAGGGAGGAATTTGACCTAATTCCTCATTATGCATTGTTATGATTTGATGTTGAGAGTTCCCAGAGGAGGAGGAGAGCCGGCCTTACTGTTTTGTGGATTTCTGGAGGAAACCACCACCATTGATCGGTTTCGGTGTTGAGAGACACACCCCAGCCCATCGGAGATACCATCCAGGTATTTCACCGTATGTTCCAGGAGTATCCATTGTAGAGTGCGCAGCTCAGCCAGGGAGGGCGCAAGCTAGTTTGAGGGTTTGGAGAGCTGCAAGAGACCCGTGTCCCGATTGCAGTTTCATTCCAACCCATTTGAGATCCAACCAAGGTTATTCTATTGAGACATCTATCATCATATTTCGATGGTGGAATCTTGCAGATCGATTCATCCAACCATTTAGGGCACAGTTATTCCAGACAGACATTTGGCGTTGCATGCAGAGTTCCAGAGAAGATCTGGACAAACCCTTCCGACCCATTTCATCATCTGGCGAGACGATCATTTTGAGCCATATAGCAACAGATTCCATTGGTGGAATCGTTTTGGGTGCATTCAGTGTCCCAGGAGGGGTGCAAACCCCCCAGGGGTCCAGATCCAGTGCCGCAGGGGTCAGATCCGAAATCCGACAGACATCCATTCCAGTCTAGAGACTAGGGCGCTTCTATTGGAGCAGTTTCAAGCACATTCTGACAATTGATTCTTCTGATCGAGTTTCCCAGCTGGTAGCGATTATCGTATTTCTCCGGAATCGCATATTTTGCCGATCTATCCGTGCATGCATCAGATCTGCTATCATCTTTTGATCATGGGTATTTTTTTATGTTATTCTATTGTATTCCAATACTGATCCAGGAGATCTGACTGGCGTTTAGATTCTATATTTCCAGTAGGCTATTGTTTTTCCATGCTTGAACTGTTATTATTCATGATATTGAGCAGTTGACGTTCTCTACTTTTGCATGCATCCTTTATATGATTGTTAAACCTTAAATATGCAACATGCACATGTAATAACCAACATGCACTTGCAATAACCAACATGCAATCACAATAACCAACATGCAATCACAATAACCAAAGAATATCTCAAACACACGGCTAAAACGCATCCAGAAACCCCCAGTGTATCAGATCTGCAAGACAGAGCATTAGAACAGTAGCAAATATCTTGATCAGCGGGATCATGGATATTTCAGAAGATAGTCTGGTTGAGGTATGGAAAACTTTGGCTTCTTTATTTATCAAATCTGATGATGTATTTGCTTACTACCTTGAAAAGAAAATCCATGAGTTCTAGATCCTAAAGATTTTGAAAGGACATAATCATTTCTTACTAAACTAAAAACCATAATGAAATTAAATAATTTTGGAAAATATTACAAGAAAACTGATGCAACCCTAGTAATTCTTATAGAATAAAAATCACCTTCTTCTTTTGATATGTTCATCCAAACTAGGCATATTGCAATTGAAACGTCTAAGGATTTATGACACCTATCTTTGAGGATTTTTGCAAAGGTTTGATTAATGAGCAAGAGAGGTTGATTGCTTCAAGTCACTTAACTTCTAATAAATTTCTAATGGCACATAATAAAAAGAATCACAATAAAGTTTTTAATAAAAATCCTAAATCACATACTAAGGGTTCTACCCAACACTCTTCTAATGATTCTTGTGATGATGCTAGTAAAAATAAAGTGTTTTGTCCTTGAAAGTATTTTGTAAAAACCAACTACCCTGAAAAGACTTTCTTTAAATGGAGATGTGAACTTGCTAAAGCCAAGAAGAAATCCTTCGTTGAACAACATGTTTCTCTTTGTGGATATTCTGTTCAACTAGGTAAATCTTCTTCTTATATGGAATGGATTATGTATTCTAGTGCTTCTAACCATATGTATGATACTGCTTCATTATTTTCTTCTTATGACACTCACAAGCACACATCAAAAAAAGTTTCTATTGGTGATGGTGAACAAATTTCAGTAGCGGGTTCTGGTAATGTTAAAATTCCTAATGGTACATTGGAAGATGTTTTTGATGTTCATGACATGCCCGTAAATCTACTTTATATTTATCGTGCCTGTAAAAAATGTTATAAGTTTGAAGCATGGACAAATAAATATGTTATTAAATATATCAAACAAAACTTCAAAGTAGTTTCTTCCAGTCCCGTTGATCATGATTCTAGTTTATATAAATTTATTGGTTTTCATTCAACTAAAAAGAAACCATTTTATTCCTAAGTTACTTATGCTGATGAATAAAGTAGATTATGGCATGAAAGGTCAGATCACTTGAATTATGGTAAAATGCAAATGTTATCTAAAATGGTACTTGGATTACCTTCAATTTCTTCCACTAAAGGTGTTTGTGAAGGTTGTGTTCTTGGTAAACATCACATGGAAATGTTTAAGAAAGGTCAAGCTTGGCATGCTAAAGAACAATTGCAATTAATTCATAGTGATATATGTGGTCCTCTTGAAACTCCTTCTTTGTCTCATCATGCCTATTTTCTTACTTTTATTGATGATTATAGTGAAAAATATTGAGTTTAGTTTTTGTACATAAAAGTGAAACCTTTGGTGAATTTCAATAATTTAAATCCATGGTTGAAAATGAATCTGGTAAAAGCATTAAGACATTGAGAAATAATAATGGGGGGGAATTCACTAAAAATGAATTTCCTACATATTTATCTAAGCATAGTATTCAACATCAAAAGATTGTTCCTTATACACCTCAACAAAATGGGGTAGCTGAAAGGAAAAATAGAACTTTGGTTAAAATGGATAGTTGTATGCTTTATTCTAAAGGATTACATAAAAGGTTTTGGGCTGAAGCCATTTGTTGTGCTAACTATACTTTAAATCAATTTCCTACTAAGAAAATTTTGCAGGTTACTACCGCAAAAAAATGGAATGGAAGAAAACCTAATATAAGTAACTTTCAGATATTTGGCAATGAATGTTGGGCCCATATTCTTAATGAAAAACATAAAAAAGTTAGATCTCAAGTCTCACAAATGTATTTTCATTGGTCATAGTGAGGATTCTAAAGCTTACAGGTTATTTGATCCATATATCCAAGGTGTTATCATTCGAAGTGATGTTCAATTTAATGAAGTCTCTCCTTCCATTAAGTCTCCTGAACTCCATGCTACCTTGAATTTTCCTTCATCTCTTATTACTCCCATATCAGTTACCCCTTCTTCCAGCTCTGTGCCTCATCATGATCCTAGTTCACCTACCTCTTCAAGTGATCCTCTTGAATGTTTCAAAGATAATAGAGTGGTTCTTTCCACTACCTCTCTTCCTGTTTAGGCCCGTGAAACTCTTGAATCCACAGGTTCTAAGAATGGTATTCATTCTTATACTCGTTGAACTAGATTTTACTTTAGTCTTATGACTAAAGTTTTGGCTACAGATGATACTTCCACATATTCTCAAGATAAGGACAAACTTGAATGGAAAAAATCAATGACTGTAGAGTATGGATCATTAATGAAGAACAAGACTTGGACTCTTGTTCCCCTTCCTCCTAGATAGATATTAGTTGGTTGTAAATGGATATATAAGACAAATTTTACTGCAGAAGGAAAAATTGTAAAACATAAATCCCGATTAGTAGAAAAAGGTTTTTCTCAACAAGAAGGTATTGATTATAATGAAACTTTTTCTCTAGTTGCTAAAATGAACACTATATGAACTATTCTTTCTCTTGTTGAATATTATCAATGGGAACTACACCAAACGGATGTCAAGTGTGTGTTTTTGAATGGTGAACTTTGTGAAGAAATTTATATGAAACAACCCACTAGTTTTATCACTTCTGAAACTTCAAGTTTGGTATGCAAATCAAACAAGTCTTGATATGATCTTAAGTAGGCCTCTAGAGCTTGGTATGACAAAATTGATACTTATTTCTTGAAGAATGGTTTCAAACGATGCATATCTGATCTGAATATGTATGTAAATAAATTTGGTGATGAAGTCCTCATTTTTGTATTATATGTGGATGATATTATCATTATTGGAAACTAGCTTGCATTTATACAAGACTTGAAGAATAAACTTAAGAATCAATTTGAAATGATAGATTTAGGAATCTTGCACTATTTTACGGGTGTTCATATTTGCAATATGTCCGATGGTATATTTCTTTCGTAACCTAAGTATGTGACATATTTACTTTCTTGTTTCCATATGAGTGATTGTAAGCCTTCACCAATGCCATTTCATTCCATTGTAAAATTAACTATTGATTGTACTGATCCTCTTGTTGATGCTACTCTTTACTGTCAGCTTGTGGGTAGTTTGATATATTTGACACACAACAGGCTTGATCTCTCTCTTTTTCCATTAGTATGGTCTTGAGGTTTATGCACAAGCCTCATGAAATTCATTGGAATGAAACAAAGAGAATTCTCAGATATTTATAGGGGACAGTGAATTATGGTGTTTTCTATTCAAGCATGGATACAATTTCTCTTCTTGGTTATATAGATTCTGATTGGGCAGGTGACAATTCAGATAAACGATCTACTGCAGGGTACACATTTCATCTTGGTTCAGGTCCGATTTCATGGTCTAGTAAGAAGTTGTAAACTCTTTCTCTTTGTTCTTGTGAAGCATAGTATAGGGTAGCTAAGGAAGCAACTAAATAAGCAGTTTGGTTACAATATGTTCTTACCGAGCTTGGACTAGTTTATAAATCAACTACAATGTTAAAATGTGACAATTAAAGTGCAATTCAACTTGCATATAATCCAATGTATCACTCCAAAACTAAACACATTGATCTTGATACTCACTACATTCAAGATATTGATGCAAATTATGTTATTTGTTTGGAGTATTGTCCCACAGAGCAACAAACAATATATATCTTCACCAAATTCATGACAAAGGCAAATTTTGTGCGACTTTGAAAGTTGTTGGGAATGCGGGAAGTTGTCATCAAGGGGGAGTGTTGATGTAATACCATCTTGCTCCATAAGTGTTCCTTCTCCCTAGTCTTCATTAAGGGAGAGTGTTGGAATGTGTTACTCTAGAAGGTATTATCTTCTTATTCTTGTAGGGAATGTTGGAAGGTATTTTAATGCCATGTTCCTCCATAAGTGTTCCTTCTCCCTAGTCATCATTAAGGAGGAGTGTTGGAATGTGTTACTTTGGAAGGTATTAATGTCTAGTGTTATGTTGGAAGAAGTTGTAAGCTTATGTAAAAGAGTTATCCCACATTCATCATGGAGTAAAACACTATTGTTATAATTTATTATATAAAGAGGTGAATTTATATTTATCCCACATTTATTATTGGGATGTAATTTATCCATATATCTTGGTATATAATAAAGGTAAGAGAGACCCATGAGATACATGTTGAAAAATCATTATCTTTGTAAAGGGTAAAGAATTTGTGGAGGTGCTCTCAAGTGTAAGATTGGATATTTTTGAACAATAAAGAAGACAATACCTCCCCATGGATGTTTCCCCACATTGGGGTTTTACCACGTATATTTGGTGTACTCTTTTCTCTTGTCTCTTTCTTATTATGCTTAAATGCTATTGTTATATGGATACAGGGATAGTCTAGTAAGGTTCTTCTGTTTAATATTGTTGTATGTTTATTCACATATATTAATATTCTAATAGTTTAAATGAAATTTGAGCACTCTAGCAAACATATATGATCTGCAAATCGCGCGATTGTCTCCTGAAAAACCTTGAAAACTTGCTGATTTTAAAATATCAATAAATTCACTTCCCAAACTCCATTTTGGAAGATTATTTTTTTGAAATTGGATATTTTTCCAAAAGGAACTCAAATATTCAATTGGTTTCTACAAATTCTACTAAAAAAATTCCATAATTTAATATGAAGTGTGTCGCTCTCTTTTTCCCCTTGAAAAAATATGCAAAGAGAAAAAAAAGCTTCCTTTCTTTGGCTGAAGAAAGAGCTTTGATACCACTTGTTATGTTCCTTAGATAAAGAAAACCTTTAACTTCATAAATAACTCAAATAATTCACATAAAAGAATGAACACAAGATTTGTAGAGAAAACCCTTGAGGAAGGGTAACACCATATATTAGCTCTTATGGAAGGATAACACTCCTCAAGCAATGCTTGATACATTCACAATATTCTTCACTATGCTCATTACATTATTAACACTACTTTATATAGTGTTATCTATCTCCTACAAACATTATATAGAAGGAACATTCTAGTAGGTGGAACCTTTTAGTAAGTCTTCTTACATTTATTGTGTTCACACTATGGGCCTCATTTACTAGAAATGGTCTCTATAGATAACAATACATAACAACATATCTATTATTATTCCCATTAGGTACCTCCTTAGGTACCCCCATATTTCTTCCCTAGGTATACTACACAATGATATCACCGATGGCTCCTTCAAATATTGACTTAGTCATTAAAAGATAAGTTGTATTCCAAATATTCAATGCAGAGGCATCAAATCATAGATTACACCCCAAGCCAATAATTCATGCTTCATTTATAATCTATCAAAAATACAAGAAACAAATTTCACTACTCAGTCTCTGGAAGTAAGGTCATTCTCTATGTTGAAAAGGTTCTAATCAAGAAATTTATGAGGCGGTGGTCAAGTCATTGAGTCTTAAAGATATGACCAAAAGAATATGCTTCTTAATGATGAAATGGCCATTAGACATATTACTCTATTGAAGGGGCTACATCACTTTCCTATTCTAGTTAAAGGAGGAAAAATATTTGATTTTCCAAAGTAGGCCTTACTTTCTTGGACCTCAAGGACTTTATCTGAATCATTGGATACATGACTTCAATCTTGAGGAAGAAATCCATAAGCTAGTCCAGTGTGGGTCCACTTCTAGCACTTCATGCTAATATTTTGGGATGGCTCAACCCTCCAAAGTATTGACAACCACATTGGACAGTTTGTGAGCAAAGTTGTCCCTAGTCAATTTTCCTATGCGTAGATGATCTTTAGCCCAGTAGGTGAGTCAAAATGTCCAGATAACAATTATATCATAATTAAATTTAAAACCAAGAATATGCCTTGTGATTATTTTGGCCTAGATTCCTTCTTATTAACCATTCAACATAATAAGAATTAGAAAATCATATGCATGACTATTAGCTTTTCGGTTTCTCTAAAAGTGTTTACACTAAGCTATGGGGTGTTTCCTATGGTGTGGGATGCATGGTGAATTTTTTTTTGTAAGTAAGCTTTCTATAAAGTTCCTGTCATGGAAAAATGATTACAAAATGACAATTGTTTGCTGGAGATAGAGTCGCCATGTCTGGAAACCAACTCTACTCCAGTTGAGTTTTCAAAACTAGACTGTTTAATACATCAAAATTTGTACATAGCCTAGGGGATTTTATAACATAAAGACTGTTTTCTAAATCCATATACAAAATAACTAAAAGGACCCAAAATAGACAAAGAAAACTAGTGACATAAATGATGAACATAACGTCCCTCATGTGTAGCATTAGTCTTGAACCGAAGGTGGGAGGGAGGGTACCATCGTTCCAGTTGTCGCATGAGAAGACTGGGAATCTCGAGTGTTATTTATATCCTCTTCCATGGCCATGTTATGGTCCAGAAGTTCAAGGAGAAAATTGACATCATTTATATCGCTGTGCAACTCAAAAATCAGTTATTGGAGCGCGAAGAGGGCCATGAAAATGCACTCAGAGTCTGCTTCCTTGGTTGCATTTGAATTTCCCATGGAGGCTACTTTCATTGAATTCATTTTAAGGTGATCGAAAGATTGGGCATCCTAGCTTCGAATAGAGGGGCTATGCAAAGCACCTGGAGGTGGGCTCTCAGAGAAAGTCCATCCTAGAAAAGAATTCAGGGCGTAGCCTAGAGGGTTCCCGTTCCTATCAAACCACTCAATTCTGCACCCCCAAATAGATGAAGTGTGTCCATTATCCTATTGCTTCACATTTTCCTGATGGACTAGGGGAGACCTGAGATGCTTCCCATGAGTTCTCGAGCTTTCAATGCTGACTACCTATGAAACATGCCGACCAACTGGAATGTGCATGCCTCGCCCACACTTTAGACATCCTTGCTGCCTCAGCATGTTTATCACAGAGATGATGGATGCCCTGGTAAGAAGAATCCAAACCCATAGCTTTCTTCACCATCGATGTGGCATCGGGTAGAAAGACAAGGTATATAGGTGAAATATCCCGACGCAATACACCCTTGAGAATATGTTCCCTGCCTGTGTCATGGTAGTTTAATGGCCATTAAAATCCCAGTACCATAATTCACGTATGCTAACCTCCATAGTGTCACCCTGCAATAGTTTCCTGGTTTGAGCTCGTGTGAGGGATGTGGTACCTCATCCAATTTGATATCCCATTCGCCAAAACCTTCCACCTACATCACTGGTGCGGGGATCAAATGGCTAGGGGGTAGGTGCATTCATGTCTGGGTGGAGTGCCATGCGCACTATGGGCTAGATATCACCCCATCCCTGGGCATGGTGAAATTTTATTGATAACCATGTCAATGTTGTTTGTGATTGGGGTTCATCTATGAGGAGTGAGTACTTGGAGCTAAGGGCTTGAAATAGTCCAAGCATGTTGACATGGCATTTAATTAATGCATTTAATTTAATGAGTATCTCATCATAAGAAGAACCAACAAAGATTTGGGTTGCATTATGGACATCGATGTTGGGGTCATATAGGAGTAATGAGTCGAGTTGTCTACGGAAATGGAAAAGGATGGAATTGGATTGTAAATGCATTGTTGTATGTTTGTGTTAGCCCATGACTCCTATAAAATCATGAAGTCCTAGTATAACACCTTTGTATAATTCACATTATGGGATACAATTTTTATCCTAAGTGTGTCTCTAGATCCTACTTTTCCTCCTCCTACCTTATCTCCCAATAAGGTGTCGATGTGAGAGCAATTGAGGTGGTTTCATTCATGTATTATATATTTGTATCATTGGAATGAATACAATGTGAGATGGCTTGAGGCCTTTTTTGCCAAGTTTTTGTGTCCTGTATCATGTTCTATTTCTTATCAGTTTGTGTGTATGTTTTTTATTAATCTACTTGCATATGCATGTAGGGAAAGTGCATCAAATCTATCTCCTAAAATCTATATTTTCACAATATTTTCTTACAACAATCATATGAATTGATCAATGCATAATTATACTTGAGACCAACTACGAGTCTTAGGTAACATAAAAAAACTCGAGGCCAAGTTTTGTTCCAAGGGGGGAAGTATGTAATGCCCTCCTTTCCTAAGTCTGTTTTGAGAAGGATTAAGAGGTTATACTAAGGGTTGACTGAAGAATTAGTGACCATGCTTCTAGATATTCTCTATATATGTGACATGAGGAATGTACTCGATTGACATGCTAATAATGGATATTATTAATTGTTGATTTGATTAGTATGTACATTATGATAGATATATGCATGGATCATGAAATGAATACTTACACTATGATCAAGTGTGATTTGCGCCAGATGGACAAGAACTACATGACTCCTGGGTAGAGTTAATTGAAGGAAGAGGAAGGATATGGACGCCAAATTAAACATTGAGAAATATTAATGAAACCAATTTGGATTTCATTAGTATTATGTTTCTTATATTTGTGACATGATTTCATTAATCTAAATGTTGTAGTACATTTGAATCCTAAGGAGGACACATGTGGATATGGATGTTTGGAAGTACTCCAAGGTGGGAGTCAAATAGTGAATATTCATGGAGGGTAGCTGGTAATATTAAGAAATCAACTAATATGATGCTTACATGATATCAATCTACATAATATGTGTGTGATTATTGCATGTACAAGATATAGGGAAAATCCTTTCCAACTTGCCAACAGATGGGTGTGGGCCATAACCAATGAATATTTAATGGAGACATGGAGTCTCAACTAAGGCATGGAGTCTCAATAAAGGCATGTAGTATCTATTTGCAAAATATATGGTTTATTATGATTGGCGGGTGTGCAGTAAGGTGGGATGACCTTACTCCCTAGTAGCTAACTCTTCGAAATCTCAAGTTAAGTTGAGGTAAAATTCAAAGACTTCGTGGTTAAATTAATACATAGAGTAATTACCCACTTTTAGGGGGCTCCTAAAAGTATTATTAGTTTATCTAAAAAGAGAATTACTATTTAATAAAAAAAATGAATAATTAAAAAATGGGGGAATGACACATGGGGGAAGGGTGATGAATAATAGGAAATAAAAAAAGTGAAAACATATTATTTTTTCATGAAGGGGGTGAGGTGGATAGCCTCATTAGGTCTATAAATAGATGGATAAATACATGGTTTAGGGGGAAACATGGAGAGTACATAAATGTTGCAGAAATTTTACCAGCAGGAATACTTTAACTGTAATGGTAATTGAGATCTAGAAGGAATCTAGTATCACTAATTTGGATGTTGCCAGTGGATGGAAAAAATCCATACTATTATGCACTTAATATTGGTTATGAGACCAAATAGCTCGAGGATCTCAGGGAAAGAAGTTTTCCCTTAGTATGGTTGGGAGGAAACTGATTGGCACCATGAGAGTTGGAAATAGAAGGAAAATTTGGAGTTGATGGATGGAGCATTGCTATAATTTAGGATACTACCTACCCGTTAGAACATTGATTTAATTTTCCACCTAGAAGAGGGTTTTTGAATCCAGGGATAAATTCTTGACTTTTGTTTGCAAAATGTTTGTCTTAATGATTTTAGGATCTTGGTGTAATTTCTCTCATGCAAATTGATTTGGCATTGGTAGTATGATTGGATCAATAGATAAAAACCTTGGCATGCATATCTTATTTGAATGTCTAAAACAATGGAATGGTATATTTGGTGAGTTTACTGCTATTAAATTAATGGATGATGCATGTAGGTGCACTTACCATTTATGACAAGTTTAAAATTTGTTTCTTATTTTTGGCACAATACTAACTTTCAAGCATTGTGATTATTCTATATATTTATGTGCATATGCTAATGAGAACACTAATTCATGGGGAAAAACATAATTCTTATGGGCACTGGCAGTGTGCCCGTGGTTGCTAATTGCAACACTATTTGTTAATGCAATTCATTTATCTTCTTGAGTATATTCTTGAGATGAATATGGATTATGGAGGAATGATTCACCAACATCTAACTCAACTTGGATTTGGGTTCAACTCTGTGTTATATTTTATAGCTTCTAAATCAATTTTCGAAGGTAAAATCATAGAATGGATAGGCTTGCTTTTGAAGTGAAAAAAAATTGTGCATAGAGTATGGATATACCATTGCCATATTGTTGCCAGATGGGCATTATTTTGAGTTCAAATTAGATAAATGAATTATCGATTTATTGTTTATAAGTTGCTTCTCTGTTGGGTATGAATTTCTTGGTGCCTTTCTGATTAATCTAGCTATGAGAACGAGTAAAACAAAATCTAGTGAAGTGTTTATTTTATTTTTGAATATGGAAAATGCTACCAAAGGCTAGTCACATCCTCTTTCTTTATTATCTATGTATTTGACAGTTGGAAAATTGATCTTAGAAGCAATGCAAATTTGCTTTAGTGTGTTGGATAAAGGTCACATTTCTAGCTATATAAAACACATTAGAAGTGAAAATTGGGGGTTTTCATGCCCATGAACTATTCTTTTTAATACGTGGGGTTTCTAGCTACGAGGCACACACTTAAACTATACTATTGGCATGATTAAAAATTTCTCAACAAATACCAACGACCTCACTGCAAGTTGATTTGCAATTTGGGTAGGTAATAATGCTTTGGAATGTTGGTGAAACAAGTTTTCCATTATTTCTTAAGGATGTCAAGTGTTTGCAAGATCATCCCAACTAAAATATCCCTGTATGAATTATTTTGTTGTTGGGAACCATATTAAGGGAAATTGTATGCACTCTCCTTTGATTTTGGTTTTCTTTGCTGCCATATGTTTGTGGAAAGATCTCTACCAAGTTTGTTTTTGTTTTCCTTGACTAGTGCCAAGTATCTATTGACATAACTCCAATTTTGCATGAGGAAGAATGTATGCTCATTAAGTAAATTGTGGGCATTTAAATGGTTCCCAATGTGGGTTTCAATGACTATGTAAATTCTCTTGTGGAGTAGGTCCTTTAACAAAGTAAGTTGCCTCTATTTGAGGCACCCATCCATAAAGTGTTTGACAAATTGCCTCTACCATGACATGGGAAAATACAATTTGTAGCCCATGAAAATATGTGTTCTTTCCTCCAAAACATGTTATCTCTTCTATTAGCTTGATTCCTTCTTTAAATCAAGTAGATGTGCCTATTATTTGATGGAAACTTATACATTTTGTGTGAATGAGAATTCCAATGATGGTATCATTGACCATAATAGATATCATTTCTTAAGAAATGAAATTGATAGTTGTGACTGATTATATATAATTGAGTCAATGTGGACATTATTGTGGTTCTATTTCTCTAGCTGTTCTAGGTTTCATCCTTGTTTTAGAAATCTAGGGTAACATTGCCAAATCAAGAACTGTAATATAATTTTATGGATAAGCTTATTGATTTGGAGTAAATTAAGATATAGCCCAATGATCTTGGAAATGTTATTCTTGTACACACACATGATCGTTTTTCGCAAGGAGATATAAGTTTCTTGTTCTTATTTAACTAAGGCATTACATATAGGTGGATGCTTGTCCTCTAGATATGTGCTAAGGGTGAATCCATGAATCTTGATTTAGTTTTTTGACAAGTTTGCTAAAATGGCCAATGTGGACCCTCAATCAAGGGTTTACACTCTTGATTGGGAAAAAAATGTTGATCCAAAGTTAAAAAAAAAAGAACTATGTATGATGAAATACCTCGATCTAGGATTTTAAAATGTTTCAATTGAAGGGTTTTTAAAGCCCTTGATCAAGGTATTTTAAATCTCCAATCGAGGTTGAGACCTCATTTAAAGAAAAAGCCTTCCCCATTTTTGCAGGGTTTCGTAGAGTTGCAAATTCTAGGAGGTGAAATCCCTTTTCACTTCCTGGAAGGAAAGAGACTTTTGCATATTCATCATTGAATCCTCTATCATTTGACATATAAATTTTTTCACTTTTAAATTATATTTTTCATTTTTAATTTCATACTATATTGTTACGAGGAAAATCTCTCTATGGATAGGGTGAACCACAACAGACGAAAATGACTGCAGAAATCAACTCCATTCCAAAGACATGCTATATAAACCAATATGCAAGCGAGATAAGAAAGAGGCCTACCTCATCCAGATGTTCGATGAAGTCCACCGTTGAGTAGTTTGACCCAAATCTATATACTTGCAACAAGTTCTCAACAAACAAGCAAAGCAAGCATATGGTGATAATATAAAAGGTTAGCACATTAGATAGCATAATCCATCAATATACATAACAAATACGCCCATGGATAATAACTCATATATTTGCAAGATATCAGTTGGAAGGGAAAGGAGTATTTCTATTAATAAATGATCAGCAGAAGTGAAAATATTACAGACTTCCGTGTCGGCACGGTTCAGAACTAAGAAACTAAGTTCCTTCTAGCTGGGCCTCCACCACTTCAACCCTCCACCACATGCAAGCTCATAAGAGAGAAACAATGAGGTTCTCAATCAATAAGGGAAGAGCTTGGGGGATGAACACTGTGTTTAGACTTAAAGGACAAAGGGATGTAGACTCAATATGAAGTAAATAATTTCTCTAGAGTAACTTTGCTCTCAAAGTTGAATTCTTTCTCTTTTTCCATAGCTCGGAATTGAACCATTTATAGCCTTCAAAATGGAACTGAAGGGTCGAGCCAAAACATTTCCAGTATATGGAAGGTCAAGGACCAGAGATCTCCTGTCATGACATGGAAACCCGACATTTAAGTTTCATTTTCTAGCACAAATCCCAATGTACACGGGCTGTAGTGGAGCAGCCTGTGTATACGCTTGCTGTATAGTGTGCAAGATGCGTACAAGTGGAAAAATATTTATTTTTATCTTTGGACTTTGTAAACAGGGAAGATAAGTCTGCATGGGGAAATGGAATAAGGCCCTCTCTGCAAGATTGCATAGGATGAGGCAAATGTTGCTCTAACATATATATATATATATATATATATTCTGCAACTTATACAAATATTTTTCTCTCGAGTAGTGACAACCCCTATAGAACAATATGTATCTTAAAAACTATACAACCAAAAAAATTATGAAAATTATGTGTGCATTTTGTGGATGTTTCCTCTTCAAAAGGGAATTTCTGGTTTTTTGTTTTACATAAACATGATATATTTTTTTGTTGGGAATGCAAAGGTGTATAAAATGTGATTCAAATATTAATTTGTCAACCTCAAAAAATAATAAAAAATATAATTTTTCGAAAAAAAAGAGGCACTACTATATTATGTATATATTATGCTTGTATATTTATTTTTTAAATTATACATTAAACACTAAATTAAATTATATATATATATATATATATATATATATATATATATTCTGAAACTTATACAAATATTTTTCTCTCGAGTAGTGACAACCCCTATAGAACAATATGTATCTTAAAAACTATACAACCAAAAAAATTATGAAAATTATATGTGCATTTTGTGGATGTTTCCTCTTCAAAAGGGAATTTCTGGTTTTTTGTTTTACATAAACATGATATATTTTTTTGTTGGGAATGCAAAGGTGTATAAAATGTGATTCAAATATTAATTTGTCAACCTCAAAAAATAATAAAAAATATAATTTTTCGAAAAAAAAGAGGCACTACTATATTATGTATATATTATGCTTGTATATTTATTTTTTAAATTATACATTAAACACTGAATTAAGTGTTGGGAAAAAAATCACTTGTTAACTTTCTCGCAATTTTGCAAGAATACAAATTTAATTAAATGAAAATTTGATGCATTAAGTGACATTAATATTTTTTGAAAAAAATGTCATTAGAAAGACAACACAATTCCTTACAAATTGTTTTTTTATTGCACATCAAAATTCACGAGGCACATATGAGTTTCTATGGCTTCAATTTAACAAATGCACACAATATCAAATTTTCATTACCACATTTCATTAAAAAGTGGAACAAATCTTCATGGATTCACCCCTAAAGGAGGCACACTTCTTATGGAGGTAGTTGTCTTGTGGCAGTTGACATTTTCTAGAAGGGCACATGTTGATGAGGGTGGGTGTGTTAGGATATTTAGACACTTAGGAGTTAGTTAAGATCAACTTGGTCTAATGTGTCATTAGGTTAAAGTGTGTTTATTTAGTATGCATTTGTAATCCGATGGTCACAATATATTCTCGACATAGACTGATTTGATGGCTCATATTCTCCTCGATCTTAACACATACATTGATTCGTGGCTTAACACCCGAATGGTCCATGATCTATATTTAAAGAGCATGGAAGGTCATTCTTTGATGATCGATTGTGAGAAAATATCTGTAATATATTTTCTTTTGCATTAATAAATTGCCTCAAATGGCCATGTTGGCTAGGACCGTGGATGCTTTCCCATAGAGGTTTTACCACGTAAAAACGCTGGTGTGTTAATCTCTGATTTGGTTGTGTGAGTGGTTACTAAATGTGTTCATCATTTGTTGGAATACCCTGTGTTTTCGAACATGGTATTAGAGTAAATTTGAAGACCCGCTCCCATTGTATATCGAGATATTGAAGCTATGTTGCCGCATCTCTGGTTTCTACTATTTCCATACATTTATGAAGAGGACTATTCCATTGCATCCAGAGGGCTCATCTCAATTAAAAATGTATTTTTTTTTTCACTAATTTTTTTTTTTTCCCCAAGATACAACCATTTCAGTCAAATTTGGAGGTATAAAGCTTGAATACACCCCTTTTAATTTTTTATAGAGATTATATATATATATCTATATCTATATCTATATCTATATCTATATCTATATATGGGTGTGTGTGTGATCTCAACAAATCAGAAACATAGAGAAAACTTGCATTTTCCAGGTAAGCTAATCGAGATCTAACACTTGTTGCTGTCAAGAATCAATTTTTTTTTTCTCTATGTGAACACATGAAAATAGTATTTTTGAGCACGCACTTCAAGGATGTCTTCCACAACAACACCCCCCATTCTCATTTTTAAGATTATAATGTGTTTTGCACTAGCTCACTTGGTTAAAAGTTGCTTTACTTAGTAAGATGTTTTGAATTCAAGTCTCTTTTTTGTTACTTTTTGAAAAAGTTCATGCATTCATTGTAAAATGTATTTCACTTAAACTATAAAAATGAGTCACTATACAGTAGCTTTGATATTTCTTTTTCAGTCACTTTTTGCATGAAACTTTAATTTACAAAGCAACTTCAATGTAAAAGTGAATCCCACCTATTCTATAAAAATGGGTCACTCCATAATCAACTTAATTGTAAAAGTGAGGTTATAAGAAAGTTAGTGAAGGAGGGGCATCACCACGTGGATCAACTTCTACTTTCGACGTGGTTCTTTGGTTACTATTTATGTATTTTTTCAAAAGGGCATAACTTTCACATCCAAAGTATGTTTTCAGTGTCATTTATTTAAAAAAAACCTATTTTTTCGAGATCTTTTGATTCATACCATCAATTTCAACTTTTAAATCCATATTTTCTGCATATTTTAATATGGCTTCTCCTAGTTATATTTTGCTTACTAGTACCAATTACTTCTCCTAATTTAAGGTTTCACCTTCAAGTAATTAATGCCCCCGATGAATATTGGGAAAAACTTCAAGCTGTGTTTGGTAAACAAAATATCATTCGAGCCCACCAATTAGAAAATCAGTTAATGGCTTTAAGTCCCAATGATTTCACTTGCATTGACTACAAACTATATCCGAAGAAAGACCTATTCATATATGTTAATCTTGATAAGCTTAGTAGTGCATATTCTATCTTTGTATCTACCTTTTATGCCACTAGAGAAGTTCTAGGGAGTTCTTATAATAACCCTCTCTTGAGTCTTTTTGTGATGCTCTAATTCAAGAGCAAGATAAGCTTGTGAACTTGGATTGATTAGCACTGTAGGTACATCCAACAAAGACGTAGTGGACCAGTAGAAAGATAAATCGAAGAATCCCAAGAAACAACATACTCACCACAAAAACAAGAAAAACAAGGGTCCCAAACCCTCTTCACCAACATTTTCTCCTAATGGTGAGAAATCAACAAAATCCAAAAGTAAGAAGACTGAAAAACATTGCAAATTTTATGGGAAATATGGTCATGCATAGTCTAAATGTTTTAAAAAGATGGAAGCCTTAGAAGTAGCAATGAACAAGGACAATATCAATATTCATTCTTCTTCTTCTTCATCTCATGGACATGCACTTTCTGCTTCTGGTTTCTCCTTCAATGCAACTTCTACTTCTTATTCTGATGAGTGGCTTATTGATTCTAAAGCATCTTATCATATGACTAATGATAAAGATGTATTTTCTTCTCTTAATGAATGTAACACCAACAAAATGTTTGTTGGTGATGATCAATCTCTTAGTGTTGTAGGGTATGGAGCAATTCAGGTAGATAATGGTCATTTCAATGGTGTATTATGTGTTCCAAGTCTCTCCTGCAACCTTCTATTAGTATATCAGATCACTCAACCAGGTGAAGGAAAAACCATAGAGTTTTCACCTCACAAAGTTGTAATAGGGGATTTACAAGATCCTAAGAATGTCCTCACAATTGGAATTGTTGATGATATTACCATGTTGTACAAGTTTGACAACTTTGGGTCATAATCGTTTCCATTAGTTTTTGTTTCTCATAGTAATGAATTGATAAAACTTTGGCATGATCGGTTCGGTAATATAAACTATCGCTCATTGCAACAACTATGTAACCAACATATGGTGACTAGTCTTCCTCTTGTTTCCTGCAGGGAAAGTGTTTGTTCCGGTGGTGTTCTCGGAAAACATCATCAGGATAATTTTGAAAAACGTGCCTCTTGGCACACCTTGACCCCTTTGGAGCTTGTTCATAGTGATTTGTGTGGTATGCTTTATTCTCCTTCTTTCTTTTGGTGCAAGTATTTCTTAAATTTCATTGATGAATTCTCTAGACACACTTGCATTTACTTCTTAAAAATTAAGAGAGAAGTTTTTGGCCCATAAGGCCCTTTTAGAAAAATAATTTGGACATCAACTTCAAAGGTTAAGAAGAGATAATGGTGGAGAATATGTAAACTTTTTACCACTTTCAATCACAATATATATAAAATTCAACTTTATCAACAATATTCAATAGTTTATCACTTATGCATTTAGTATATCATTTCATCATAAACAATATCATTCATCAGTGCATACTAAACAACCACAGATACACAATACACCAACATTTACATAGAAACCCAAATGGGAGAGAACCACATAATGCTTTCTTATATATATATCAAGAATACATTCATAGGAAGCACCAAATTCCCAATTCTCCAACACTAACTGGAAGGATGCTCCAACTCCCTATTTATAGGCTCCAACCTGAAGGAAGCTACAACTCCCCGAATTCTCCAACTACAACTGGAAGGAGGCTCCAACTCTCTGTATTCTTTGGATCCAACTAGAAGGAGGCTCCACCCCCCTAGTTTAGAGTCTCCAACTTGAAATAAGCTCCAACTCCCTGTGTTCTCCGACACCAACTAGAAGGAGGATACAACCCCCTTTCATTGTCCCGTCCTACCGCCTTGAAATATAAGTGTAGACTCAAACTATCACTACCACTGATCAACCTGTAACTACCACTGTCACTGATACATCAACCAACCTGTCATTGTCACATCAACCTGTCACTGTCACATCCACCTATAACTGTCATTCTATCACATCAACCTGTAACTAATGATCAACCAATCATCCAACTTGTCACTGTCCTTGTCACCGTCATTGTCATTGTTGTTGAAAGATTAATTATTTTTTGAAATAATAATAGTTGAAATATTAATTAATTGTCAAAAGAATAATTGGAGAAGAGTTAATTATCATTAGATTGGTTGTCATTGATGTCAACTCTCTTGAACATGAGTTTAACAAGTTGCATGCCAAATTAAAGTAGCTATGAACATAAGTTAACGAGTTTCATGTGCATGTCAATTACATGAGATCCTCATCAGAATTTAACAAGTTGCATGTCAGTTGCATGAGATCCTCATTAAAACACAAAGAAGAGTCAATTGGAGATCACTTATGTGAATCACTTTTGAGTATATAGGTTGGAGATATGAGGTAGTGAGTCGAAGGAAGAGAAGTCTAGTGAAGTAAGAAGTTTGTAGGAGACAAGAGTACAGAGAAGAGGTTTCATACATATATTCCTTGAGTATATCTGTGGGTTTTAGGAGGAAAATCACAAACATCTGCAGGCTGGAGTGAGGAAAAGCGTGGATACCGATGAGTAGACAATGCATTAAGTCGTGGACCTGTGAGGAAAATTTATGAATATCAGAGATCTAAAACTTAGGTCAGCTACATGATTGAAGGTATGTCTTATTATGTGTGTTAGCGTGAATATTATGAAGAAATTAGTAGCAGGTATGTCTTTGTGATTCATAAGCATGTGAGTTGAGAATTCTCTTGTGAATCCTTGTATGAGGTGTGTGTTGTTGTAGTCTTGATGAGATATTGATATCAATAGAAATAATAGAAATATCAGAGACAACAACAATGATAGTTTATCATTGACATAAGTAGTGATAGGTTGGTCTAAATTTATATTTCAGGGTGGTTAGACAAGGCAAGGAAAGGGGGTTGTAGCCTCCTTCTGGTTGGATCTAGTAAATTAGGGAGTTAGAGATTCCTTTAGGTTGTAGCTTGTAAATAGGGGGTTGGAGCCTCCTTCCATTTGTAGCTGGAGAAATAGGAATTCAGTGCTTCCAATGAATGTACTCTTTGATAAATAAGAAAATCAATTTAACCACTAGAAGGATATCATGGAATACGCTAAGATTGGAGCACTAGTGTTTGACGGTCAGAACTATACCTTCTAGAATAAAATGATGAAAACTTTTTTACAGGCACATGGATTTGATGTTTGGAAATTAGTAGTAGATGGGTATACAACAACAAACACTCCCCCAACCGACAAAGATGGAAATAAACTCAGTGAAAACAACTCAAAGGCTAAAGGTACTATTCTGAGCAGTTTAGTTGATTAAGTATTTATCAAAGTTGTGCATTGTGATAGTGCAAAGGATATTTGGGATAAAATCCAAAAGATGTATGAAGGAGATGCACGAGTTAAGGGAGCTAAGTTTGAACAGTTGGAGATGAAAGAAGATGAATACATTGAAACCTACCTTCTGCAAGTTGACAAAATAGTTAACATTATTAAGGGTTTGGGAGTAGAAGTTGATGACTCAGTGGTTGTTCAAAAGGTATTGAGGTCTCTTCCAATGAGATTTGATCCTAAAATATCATCCCTAGAAGAAAGAGTAGATATCAGTACATTTAACATGGATGAGCTACATGGAATTTTACAGCCTATGAAATGAGAACAGAACAGGAGAACCCAGTCATGAAGGAAGAAGCTTTCAAGGCATCCACGAAGACAAAGAAGAAGATCAAGAAAATGTCAAAACCAGGTTGCAATTGTAGTGATAATTCAGATGAATATGAAGAGATGGCTAACTTCATAAGGAAATTACAGAAAGGAACCGACAAGGATAAATGTATGCTTCCATTGAAATGTTTTAATTGTGGTGGTATTGGTCATTTTTCTTCTAAATGTCCTCATAGGAATAAATAAAGTGATGAACAAGAAGTTTCTAAAAGGGAAAAGAAATATCAAAATGGAAACAAGAGAAGAAACAAAAATAAATTCTTCAATAAAAGTTTCTACTCAAAGGAGGATAGTTCCTCATCATGCGAGGATTATAATGACAGTGATAGTGATTCAGAAAGAGTACTCTTCATGGAAGTAGAAGACAATTTCGAATAAGAAGGTGAAGTTGATCTCAAAGCATAGCTAATCAGTGCATTAGAAGATTTTAGAAAGGAAAGAAAGAAAAACAAGTCATTCAATGCAGAGTTTAAAATGAAAGAGGGATCTCAGAATTCCAACTCTAAAGAACTAGAGCAGATGATCACGAGTCTACAAATTCAAATAGAATAAGATAAAAGAATTGAGGAAATACTTAGAATTCAATTAGAAGAAAACAAGAAAACGATTGGAAGCTTGGAAGCAAAGATAGTCTCTTTAAGGAAAGATCTTCAAAAGAAAGATATACAGCAAAATAGCACAAGAATATTGGATCAAATAATCAACAGTCAAAGACCATCTGATGACAGATCCAGATTAGGATACAATCAAGTACATAATGAGAAAGGATAAAACTCCAAGGCAATAGAAAATGAAGCATAAAAAATAACTATGCAGAGATTATCAAAGATTCTGTCAAGAAGGAAGAATGCATGCCCCCAAAGAAGAACATTCAAGAAATAAAGAAGACTCAAGAAGATGAATTTAGAAGGAGTGCATTTCAGAGAAAATAATATATTCCTACGTATCAAACATTGTTTTGTGGTCATTGTTTTAATTGTGCTAATTTTGGACATAAAGCTATAAACTGTAGGGCCTATGCCCATAATCGAAGCAACTATGCAGGGTACTTGAATAATAGTTATCCCAGAAAGTCTTATGAATCATACAGATGAAACCAAAACAGTTTTGGTTCATTGAGAAATGAAGTAGAATGCTACAAATGTAGAAATTTTGGTCACATAGAAAATAATTGTAGCTTGACTATTCCACCTAGGGAATCAAAGAAGAAAATTAACAGTCAGATATCAGAACCACAAGAGATATGGAAAATAAAGCAGAATCAATGCTCGCTTTCTCTACAAGCCCAACATAGGAAAAGTGATTGGGATGTTGACAATGGTTGTTCAAAGCATATGATAGGTGACATGAATAGGTTTCTAACATTGAAGAAAGAGAGAGATGGATCAATTTCATTTGGAAATAATCATTTAGCTAAAATTATAGGTAGAGACACATTTAATCTTGGAAGAAAAGATGCAATGGCAGAAAATGTTCTACTGGTCGAATATATGAAACACAATCTACTGAGTGTAAGTCAAATTTGCGACCAAGGACACACACTTCATTTCGATTTAGAGAAATGTGAAATTAGGAAAGAAGGAGTGGGAAAGTTAGTGGCAACAACGATAAGGATTCCGAACACCATATATGTTTTGAATGAAATTGGAAAGGAAAGTTGTTGTTTAGGAAAGGAAAATGAAAGTTGTATATGACACAGAAGAATGGGTCACATGCACTTTGAAAATCTTGTCAAAATCATCAGAAAGAAAGTAGTAAAAGAAATGCCTGAAATTTCAAAGCCATCGAATATTCTATGTAAGCATTGTCTACAGGGAAAACATACCAGGACCAAGTTCAAATCAAAAGATTACTCAATGAAAAAACCATTGGATATTTTACATATCTATCTATGTGGACCAACGAGAACAAAGGGATTAAATGGTGAAAAATAATTCATGCCACTGAGTGATGACTACACAAGAATGATTGCAGTTTTCTTTCTCAGGAAGAAGTCAGAGGCATTTGAACACTTCAAGATATACAAAGAGATGGTTGAAACATAGATAGAATTGAAAATAATATGTTTGAGATCAGAAAATGATGGAGAGTTTACATACAATTCATGGATTTTTGTGGCAAACATGGAATAAAAACACAATTCTCAGTAGCTAGGACACCTCAACAAAACAAAGTTATTGAAAGAAACAACAGGACAATACATGAAATGACCAGAACCATGTTGAAAGATTCCAAGTTGGGTGACATCTTTTGGGCATAGGAAGTACATGCAAAAATTCATATATTGAACAGAGGAATGCTTAGAAGTAACAATAATAAGACTCCCTATGAGCTATGGAAAGGAATACTAGAAAATATGAAGCATTTTAGAGTATTTGGAAGAAAGTGCTATATCAAGAGAGAAGACAGAAGGATTGGAAAATTTGACTCTTGAGTTGACAAAGGAATATTTGTCCTGCAATCAAGAAAAATGAATGCATACAAGTGTTTCAATATGAGACTCAAAAAAATAGTGGAAACCATCAATGTACAAATTGACGAGACTAGTGTATGAAATCCCAGAGGAGAAAGAAAAGAACCAACATAGCAAGAAGGAGAAGAGGATTTGAAAGAAGAAGTAAAAGAAACAAAAGAAGAAGAAGTAGAAGAAGCAGAAGTAAAAGAAGATGAATAGCATCCAGAAGTAGAACAAGAGGGATATGACCAACAAAATCTTCAAATATCTACCAAAACTCCTAGCCGACGTGTGTAGAAAAATAATCCATAAGAACTGATAATTGGGAATAAATATGCAGGAGTTGAAACCTGAAGAAAATTATGCTCACCGGAACAAAGACATATAATACTACTGTCCATAGTTGAACCAAACCGTTTTGAAGAAGCCAACACTAAAGAACACTGGATCAAATATATGGAAGACGAACTGGATCAAATAGAGAAAAATGAAACATGGAAACTTGTTCCAAGGCCTAAGGATAAGAATGTGATTGGAACAAAATGGGTATTCAGAAACAAGATGAATGAGGATGAACTGGTAACTAGGAATAAAGAAAGTTTAGTATGCAAGGGATATGCTCAGGTTGAAGGAATAGATTTTGAAGAAAATTTTTCCCGAGTTACTAGAATGGAAGTAGTCAGATTGATCATGGCTTATGCATGTTCAAATAAAATCAAAGTATATTAGATGGATGTAAAATCAACCTTCCTAAATGGATAACTAGAAGAAGAAGTCTACATCGAACAATCATAAGGGTTTTTACTATTAGAAAAGGAAGATTATGTTTGTAGATTGAAGAAGGCACTATATGGACTCAAACAAGCCCCCGGAGCATGGTACTCAAGATTGAACAAGTATCTACAACAACAAAGGTTCAGAAAAGGCAATGCAAACAACAATCTCTACATGAAGGTAAATCAAGATAGTATGTTGATAATTGAGTTTTATGTTGATGACATTATTTTTGGAAGTGATGATGACACGATGAGTCAACATTTTTATAAAGAAATGCATGATTAATTCAAAATGTCATTACTTGGTGAGTTGTATTTATTTTTGGGACTCTGCATATGTTATAAAGATACATGTATTTTCATCTCCCAGACCAAGTATATCAAAGAAATGTTAAAGAAGTTTGGAATGGTAGATTGCAAGCCCATAAGTACTCCCATGTAGACCAGTTGAAAATTGAGTAAAGATGATCAATCCAAGGATGCAGATCAAAGAATCTATAGATCAATGATTCTTCACCACACGTCATCAGATCTGTTACTCTAGGAGTTTTTAAATGAGAAACGCACCAAGTTCCCAAAGTTTCGAAGTCCTGAAGACCCGAAGCCTGAAGGCCCAGAGTAAGTCTCAACCATCTGATTCAAATGGAAACGCGGTGCCAGAGTTGGGCCGTTGATCAGGAAGCCTCATCTCAGATCACAAGATCAATGGTCGCGCTCCATTGTGGGGTTAGAAGGTGTGCACATTTTTAAATTTTCAAGGGCGGGCTGCAATTAGAACCGTGGTTTTTGAAAGGGATGCATGGCGGTTCATGGTGAATTGTAGAGACAAAAGTGGTTTGCTTTCAAACCACCCTTGGTTGCGCTTGCAATTATGCAATTGTGTAGGGTCATGGAAATAGGTCACATTGAAGATGGAGCGATGGAGAGGAGCTACGCCAAAGGCCAAAAGCACCCGTGTTTGGTCACAAAAGAAGATCTTCTTGGCCTCGAGGCGTCAGGATTGACTCGAAGAAGTCGTGGGCACCGCCTGGAACATTCATGAGTGTCAGGCCCTATCCTGATCCCTATGAATATAGTTATTGAAGATTGGGGGTGACAGTTGAGACCTCGTCTCACCCCATAAATGAAAATCATTGTAGAGTGGCCATGAAGGCAAACTGTCAATCCGAAGCTTCCTTATTGACAAATTTTCCTGTAAAACACATAAATGTGCCGGGCTCGCGTTTGACATGAGGAGGCCTGCACACGCTGACATAATAGGTGCCAACTGGAAACTTTGAATGCAGGGGTCCGATCACATTCCTGGTGGTTACAACATTTTTAGTATATATACGCAGTTCTGATATTTTTTTAAGGTCGATGGTTGAACAGTGCTCTCGTATTATAAACTTTTGATGAAGAACTCTGGTTCTCTGGTTATGTATTTTGATCTGAGACTTCTTGTTTAATGAAAGTCAGCTTCTTTTTCATCCTATTTGCCTATGATACTGAAGTGTCCATGATTGAAGGATTCACATAGATTGTTTTGACTGTATTGTAATGTATGTTTGATTGCAGTGCTGTTATTTACGTTCTTCAGTTTCCTGAAGTTTTGAATTCAAGAGGATATTGTATTTGCAGCTTTTCCTCCTTAGGATGTTGGAAGACATGATGTCTACGACATACCTCTACACTCTCCTCACCAAAGTCTTCCCTCTATTCATCCTTACTCCAACTTACTGATTGAATTTAATTAAGACCTCACCTGGATGTGCATACCAATACAATTTTTCGAGTTAAAACGATATCATATTGAGTCTGCACCCATTTGACCTCTTTAAAACCAACCTGTGACATAAAAATATGATTGGTACTGGGCTTACCTCCAACGCAATATGGACGTGACTTCTAGTGCTAACATTTCTGGCGTCATTGCCGAGGAACGAATTGAAGACATTTCCCTGGGTAGAAGGACAACGAGCTTCTGATTCTAAAGGTGCATGAGATATTAGAACCATTGAAGATTGCATTTGCACCTGGTGACTCCACGGTTTCATTGTGGTTTCCTCTGACTACAGCAATAACCCCTGGGAGAACACAATGATCAGATCTGGTCTTTGATGGTGAACAAAGACCAAACACACTCATTCTACATATTATTCACCTGGTGACTCCATGGTTAAAGAATCGATTGGCAACTCCACTAGTTTGAAATGGACAGAATCCTGGCTCAAAGGTTTTCTCCTTTTAATTTTTCTATTGTTCCTGGTTTTCCTAATGTTGTCCCTACTCCAAATGAATGGGGCAATTATTTTCCCATATTTAGAGAGTGTAAAGAGGACAACTCTGCTTAGCATCTCCATGATTTTCATGAACTCATGTATCAGTGGGAGATACATCATGAAGATGTATTAATGAAGATGTTCATGTTCTCATTAGCAGGAGATGCTCGTCAGTGGTATCACTCCTTACCCCCTGCTATCATCTCCTCCCTAGGATAATTTCATGCAGCTTTCAATAGACATTGTCAAAGGTATTATTCCTCTGAGTTAATCTGTCATAACTATTGTGAGGAGTAAAGATATGGTGTTCAAAACATATGTCATCCTTACGAAAGTTGTGAGGATGAGGGGTATACCTCGGAGGAGTTGATAGAGCTGGTAAAATCACTTTATGCAAAAATAGAGAAATTGGAGGCAGATCATGCTTGCTGCTCTTATGAAGAGGTAGAGGATATTCCAGTCCTTGAAACAAATGTTCTTGGAAGTCCTACTTATGACGAAGAAGTGATTTCAGATATTGGCCAAGATTGAACAACTTGCGATGAATATCCAAAATAAGATGATGAAGAGCAGAGCTATCCCATGGTTCATGTTTATTATGATTGTGAATCTGATCCTTGGGAGAGCCATGAAGGAGAAAAGGAGGAGCTAAATGCACAATTTATCTCCTGTTCAGAGCCTGTAAATGAGCATATATCACCTGGTACCAACCAACTTGTGTATAACAACTATGAATCAGATTCTGAGATGAATATGAAGTATTTCTAAGAGCATGCAATAGAGCCTTTTCCTTTATACATTAAGGAAAATCATTGTGTGGAAATCAACCATCCTAATCAGCAAATTGAAGAAAAGAGTTTTCCCATGGGCCCTGTTTATGATGATTATGAATTTGATCCTTGGGAAAGCCATGAAGAAGAGGAAGAGCCAGAGGGGCAGTTTATCTCCTGTCTAGAGCCTGTCAGTGAGAAAACATCACCCAGGGCCAGTCAGCTCGCATCAACTATTCACCCACCTATGCTTACCATAGATATTCAGCCCTGTGTGAGCAGCTGTGGAACATAACGGGCTGTCTGTTACAAATTTTCTGGATTTTGCCACTCATTCTATGAGCTTGTCAGCAAGTACTTGGAGTGGAATTTCTTTCATATCTTGGAGCCGCCCAACTTTATCTCAACTTCAGCCTTTGGAGAGAAGATGAAGGATGTAACCATTCTGCTGTCACAGTTGCGTTATCTGCTATTGATCATTGATAGAGTAAAAGAGCTTCCAGTCATGAAGTTACTTGAATGGTTATGGTGGAATTTTTCTTTCACCTAGTGCTTCATAAAAATCAATTAGTCTAGGAATGTACATAAATAAGATCCTCCTGGAACCCATGTATTTTTATTTCATTTTTAGGATAGTGTTCTTGCTGGCCTTTAATCCTCAGCAGGATGTTTTTTGAGCATGACTCCATAGCCTAATGCAGAAGGTGACTAGAGTTACTTGTTCTTGGCAGCTCGCAAGGAGCATGCCATCCCCTGTGGAGCCAAATTTTATCACATATAGTTTTCAAGGGTAGCAGGTCATCCAAGTTCATGGTTTTCATAGGAAGTGTCTGAGCGAAGCATGCAAAGCAGCTCATTTTGGGCTTAAAATACAAGTAGGCAGGCTCAGTTTTGCGATGGTCGAGATCCCCTGTAAGGATCAGATTAGCGGCCCCCGGGTATTCAAAATTTTAGAATTGCATGAAGTATAGTGCCATGAAAAGCACCGAAGTCTTGAAGGCCCAAAGTCCCGAAGTATATCTCAGCCATCTGAATCCAGGCTGCCATGCGTCATCAGATCTATCACTCCGAGAGTTTTACTTTCGGAGTTTTGAAACGAGAAACACGCCAAGTTCTCGAAGTGTCGAAGTCCCAAAGACTCGAAGCCTGAAGGCCCGAAGTAAGTCCCAGCTGTCCAATTCAAATGGACATGCAATGCCAGAGCTGGGTTGTTGATCAGGAAGCCTCATCTCAGATCACAAGATCAATGGTCACGCTCCATTGCGGGGTCGGAAGGTGCGCATGTTTTTAATTTTCAAGGGAGGGCCGCAATCGGAACCATGGTTTTTGAAAGGGACGTGTGGCGGTTCATGGTGAATTGCAGGGACAAAAGCAGTTTGTTTTCAAACCACCCTTGGTCATGCCTACAATCCTGCAATTGCATAGGGTCATGGCCCTATGTCACATTGAAGATGGAGCGATGGAGAGGAGCTGTGCCAAAGGCCAAAAGCGCCCATGTTTGGTCATAGAAGAAGATCTGATTGGCCTCAAGGCATTGAGATTGACTCAAAGAAGTCATGGGCACCGCCTGGAACATTCATGAGTGTTAGGCCCTGTCTTGATCCCAATGAAGATAGTTATTGAATATTGGGGGCGACAGTTGAGACCTCGTCTCACCCCATAAATGGAAAGCATTATAGAGTGGCCATGAAGGCAGACTGTCAATCCAAAGCTTCCTTATTGACATATTTTCCTGTAAATCACATAACTACGCCTGGCTCACGTTTGACATGAGGAGGCCTGCACAGGATGACATAATAGGAACCAACTGTAAACTTTGAATGTAGGGGTCCAATCACATTCTTGGTGTTTACAAATTTTTTAGTATATATAGGAAGTTCTGATATTTTGTTAAGGTCGATGGTTGAGTAGTGCTCCCGTATTATAAACTTTTGATGAAGAACTCTGGTTCTCTGGTTATGTATTTTGATCTGAGACTTCTAGTTTAATGAAAGTCAACTTCTTTTTCATCCTATTTGCCTATGATACTGAAGTGTCCATGATTGAAGGATTCACATGGATTGTGTTAATTGTATTGTAATGTATGTTTGATTGCAATGGTGTTATTGACGTTCTTTAGTTTCCTAAAGTTTTGAATCCAAGAGGATCTTGTATTTGAAGCTTTTCCTCCTTAGGCTGCTAGAAGACTTGATGTCTATGACAAACCTCTACACTCTCCTCACCAAAGTCTTCCCTCTATTCACCCTTACTCCAACTTACTGACCGAAGTTAATTAAGACCTCACTTGCATGTGCATACCAGTATAGTTTTTTGAGTTAAAATGATATCATCTTGAGTCTGCACCCATTTGACCTCTTTAAAACCAACCTGTGACATAAAACTCTGTTGGGTAGTGGGATTACCTCCAACGCAATATAGAGGTGACTTCTAGTGCTAACAATAAGTATTTCTAAGAATATAGTGTTTCAATCCAAGAAGAAACACATTCTGATCAAGTTTCACTTTCTACAGGAACATGTTATAGAGAAGAACATCAAGGTAGATTATGTTGGTACAAAATGATAGATTGAAGATATCTTCACCAAACCTCTTCCGAGAGACACTTTTGAGTATATTTGACATAAACTTGGAGTAGTTTCAACCCCACAGTGAATGCTTTTTGAAAGAATTGAATGCTTTTAATCAAAGATGTACATGAGGAAGAACCATGAAGAGAAACATCAATAGTGATCGGAGGCTTACAGACGGGGGGAACATCCCCAAGGAGAAGTCATCCTTTTCCATTGATGACAAAATGGGAGAGAAACGTAGAGGGATGGAAAAGAAGAGAAGAGACATAAATATAGGGGGAGCCAGCATGAGCAAGAGTAGTGTGGCGTCTAAGTGTTTCCATCAATGCCAAAGGGGGAGATTGTTGAAAGATTAATTATTTTTTGAAAGAATAATTGTTGAAATATTAATTAATTATCAAAATAATAATTAGAGAAGAGTTAATTGTCATTATATTGGCCATCAATGATGTCAACTCTCTTGAACAGGAGGTTAACAGACTGCATTTCGAAGTAAAGTAGCTATGAATTTTTTTTAACAAGTTGCATGTGCATGTCAATTGCATGAGATCCTCATCATAAGTTAACAAGCTGCATCTGACATTAACAAGTTGCATGTCAGTTGCATGAGATCCTCATTAAAACACATAGAAGAATCAATTGGAGATCACTTCTGTGAATCAATTATGAGTATACAGGTTGGATATCTGAGGCAATGAGTTGAAGACAAAGAATTCCAGTGAAGTAAGAAGTTTACATGAGTCGAGAGTACAAATAAGAGGTTTCATACAGATATTCCTTGAGTATATCCATGGGCTTCGGAGGAAAAGCGCAGACATCCACGAGCTACAGTGAGGAAAAGTGCAGATACCCATGAGCATAAAATGTATAAAGTCACAGACCTGTGAGGAAAATTTGTGAAGATCAGGGATCTAAAACTTAGGTCAACTACATGATTGAAGGTATGTATTCATGTGTGTGTTAGGGTGAATATTCTGAAGAAATTAGGAGCATGCATGTCTTTGTGATTCATAAGCATGTGAGTTGAGAATTCTCTTGTGAATCCTGGTATGAGGTGTGTGTGGTTGCAGTATTGATGAGATATTAATATCAGTAGAAGCAACATAAATATTAGAGACCACAACAACGACATGTTATCAGTGTCAAAGATAGTGATAGGTTGGTCTACATTTATATTTAAGGGCAGTTGGACGAGGTAAGGAAAGGGGGTTGTAGCCTCCTTCTGGTTGGAGCCAGTGAATTACAAAGTTGGAGCTTCCTTCACGTTGCAACCTTTAAATAGGGGGTTGGAGTCTCCTTCCATTTGTAGCTGGAGAAATAGGAAGTTGGTGCTTCCAATGAATGTACTCTTTGATAAATAAGAAAATCATTTCGTGGTTTTTTCCCGCATTGGGTTTCCACATAAAATTTTGGTGTACTGTGTTTATGTGATGTCTATGCATTGAATTATGATGTTTTGAATTCTCATGATATTGTTGGAGGTTTTATGTTGTGATTAAAAGTACTATTTGTGCTCATACTGATTCACCCCCCTTCTCAGTATTCCAAAAAATGTCACTATCATCAACCAACTATACCCAGATCCACTCACATGGATACTGAAACCATCATCATACCATGTACATCAATAAGGTGCCAAAACCTGTACCATAACATGTATATCAACCATGTACTAGAACTTGTACCATACCATGTACATCAACCATGTACCAAATCCCATACCATACCATGTACATCAACCATGAACCAAAACCTGTACCTTATCATGTACCAAGATCACCAAGAAGTGCCTATAACAATGTACCATATCTTCATCAACTCATGAACCATAAAATCAACAAGATGTGGCTCAATATCACCAATCATGTACCATAAGATATACCAAGTGTAGGTACCATAAAATCAATGATCAACCATATGCCTCAATCGTATACCAAAACCATGTACTATGTACCAAGAATCAACTATGTACCAAATTCAAGAACCAAAGAATGTGCCTCATACATATTCCACCATATACTAAGTGTATACCTCAACCATGTACCAACATCACAAAGATGTACCTATAACAATTATGACATATACCAAACTAAATATCAAGATAACCAAGATATGTCTCTAATGTACCATGACATCACCAAGATGTGTCTCAACACGTACCAACATCACCAAGACATGCCTCAAGCATGTACCACAATATCCAATGCATGTGCCTCAAACATGTGCCATAACATCATCAAGAAGTTCCTCAAGCATGCATCAATATCACCAATAAATGTACCTCATACATATACCAAAAATATGCCTTACACCATGCACATAAGATGTGCCTCAAGAATGTACCAATGTATCAACATGATACCAAAGACATGCATCAATCATGCACCATAACATCACCAACATGTAACCCTAAAAATATGCATATAAACATACCTTTAAACTTGTATTTGACCTGATACACAATATTTTAGACCTGTAACTCTTTCTCAGCCTCAACAACCTGGTACTAGCATCATTCCTTAGGTCTGACTTAGACTCGTTGGATGAAGACTGTCCTCATGTGGGGCTTTGCGTGACGACCACTAACTGACCCACGGGGATGCCTCGTGGGACACCATAGTCTGAACCGTGGGGGTAAACCAAAATAGGGTTTATCAAAAAACCCTTGCTTACCTCTGCAATCCTGAAACTTTCACACTCCTTACTCTTTCATTTCCTCAAATTCGTTGTTTCAGATTCGCTAATAGATCACTTGCTCACATAGAATATATTCAATAAAATTGTGTGTGAATATACAAAGGAGAGTCTTCTTGTTATGTATTTATACTTTTCCAAGTGACTTCTTTCCTTAAATTTAGGGCCGACATGTACTTTCTTTTTATAGCCACTTTACCCTTTAATTAATGACTTGTAGCATCTTGTTATACCTTTTTCGGGCTTCTTAACCATTCTTCAGGGATTCCAAGTTCATGAACTCATAACTCCTCAATCGTAAGGAACTACATGACTTACCACCTACCGTTTGAAACAACATGACATGAACTATCCATCTATGAGTGTGTTACCTACATGTGCACTATCCTTCATGTCCTTATTCCTCAAACAACTTCAGGCTTCATGACCACACCTCTAGGGATTCTTGTAAACTTCTTCAAATGCACCCATCACATCTGTTGACATCAATGACAACCATCTATCCAACAACATCAATGAAAACCAACTATCCAACATATTGGAGCTTCAGTTTTGGGTTTGTTTCAATTTGGAGGTAGATCAACTCAGACAAGAGATTGAGAAACTATTGATAGGAGGTTGATCCCAATTTTGTAGGTACATGAAGTTTTAAAAATTCCTATCAATGACATCCTCATAGATTGAAGACAAGGGTCCCAAAAAGCCCCGCCAGTCACCCAACTTTGTCCTGTGAGGACCCTTGTAAACTGCATATTTTTGTCGGGAGGGTTCGAGGCATCCTCATTGGTTGGACACTAGCGTAACGTGAGGAATCATGGGTCATCCAACCTTGTACCGTGAGGACCTATGCAAGGGGGTTTGGTGGGTGTAATAGTCCCTTTTGGTGTCAAATCCGTGCAATGAGTTGTTGGGAGAGTCTCCGAGCATTTGGCAATAATTTGATGAGACAATGAAATAATTTCGAAGTTTTTGTTTGGGTTTGTAGTGTTGCTGAAGCTGCTATAGAAGACATTAGATTCATGTTGTTGTTGTGTTTTCAGTATCCATTCATAATAGAGGATGCCAAATGCTGCCTCTTCCATTATTTGTGTACTTGGATTAACAATATGTTGATGGAGGTTTACTTAATGAAATGCATGCACACTATTTGTGGAAAGTCATATATCTGATTCTGCATAACCCATGTATGACCATAAACTATTTGACAAAGGTACTACACCAAAAACATCATAATTTACACACAAAACACTTAAATCTATCCTAGCACAGTTTAGCAACATTACAATGGTATCTGAGCTAGTTGTCTTGCGAGCCTGTTATTGCACCAGACATGAATGGGCTACAGAGAATGGAGAAATAAACAATGCCTTCCATGGACAAGAGAATAAAAAAAACTATGGATTTCTCGGATAAAACTTGGAAAATTATTCAACAAGCCAAGATGGTGCTAGCGATGAAGAATATCATGCCTCAATATCAGGAGTATCTAAAATTGAGGGAAGATATCCATGCATAATTTCCCTTTCAAAACTTTTACACTCTCTGGTACAGACACTGGCTCAATGATTTGGATGAGGATAATTTTATGGCACATGGCAGGAAATAAAAAAGGATGAGCATGAAGATCAGGTGGAGGAACATGCATTTAGTTGTGAAAAGGAGGAATAACAAACACCAAACTATGATACATCATCAAAACCAACTGATGAGGCCGATGACATTAGTGTGCTTGATGGAGAAGATGAGGCTACAACATATTTTCCTACTTATGATGACTATTAAAACATGTTCCAATCGACCAATGTTAAGGATTCAACATCTCTTCTTGTATATGATGCTGATGATGAGAATGATTCAAGCAATAATTCAGTACCTCATCCTATGTATGACATGTATGTTGATGCATACATGATTGTACCATAACATGACAAAGATTGGGAGCTATGTGTAGAGGTTGACAACAAAGGGCATTATTTAGGGGATGAGAGCAGATCAAAAAATTGCATGAGGAAGGTAGTCCACATTGCATGACATCATCTAATGAGTTAATTAATCCCTTGTATGAGAACCCATGCCATGCTGATGAAATAACATTGTATTATTTGGAGAGCTGACTATTGGTCACAGAGGAACAAATTGTGCATGCGTTGATGAGGGCAGATGATGCTCATAAATTTATTGAAGACATTATGTGGAAAACCTAGATGGAGGAGAGGAAAAGGGGAATTGCATATGGAATCACTATTACTCAATTGCACATCATCAAAGAGGCACTAAAGAAAATGAAATCCAATTATTTGCAGTTGTTCATGGATAGGGACCTTGCTCTTAAGTTCGTTGAAGACAAGAATAGGGAGATTGAGGAGCTTTGTCACCATATTAGTTTGGAACTCTCTTCATCACTAGAATAAGTGACACATGAGGGTGTGAGTGGCACTCATGATCCAAGGGAGGATCCTCATATTTCGCACGGGGAGTATTCATGGTTGCAGGTGTATGAGGAGAGGTTTGACACAGAGGGTTTTTCCTGTGCACTTGTTTTTCATTGCATGGATCACAAACCATTTCTTTTGGCTCAAGGCTTAGATACATAGGAGGTAGTTGAGCCAATTCCTATGGACAAGCTATAAAGGAAGTATATACACCATTTAATTGGGGGATTGAGTATAGGACAGATGTGGATACATCACTCTAGGATATAGGTCCAACTGATATTAGAGGAGTGATTGATACAATGGCACATATAGGATACAAAGTGATGCATGATGATACATTGGTATGCATTAGTATACAACAACATACAATGGTATACGGTGGTGTATAGTGGGGTTTTGTGAAATTTCCCCCAGGGATACCTCTAGATAGTGATTTCAGACATATCATTGAGTTTGGTTCACCCAAGATCGATGAGTGGATGGATGAGATTCATCTAGAGGAATATTCTTCGAAGATTGATCTTCAATTGGGATATCACCAGAGTAGGGAAAGAGAATAGGATATGCGTAGGATCACTAAAATGTTACCTTGAGTCCTTGGCCATACCATTGGGGTTGACCAACACACCTAATACTTTCTAGTGTTGTAGACAATGGTAGTGGAATCTAATGCTATTTTTTGATGCCAACAATATATTTGACAAGACATGGAGGGTTCACTCGAGTCAAATGAGTGAGGTAGGTAGGATTATAGCCATGCCAGAGTTATTTCATTTGGGATATATGGTTAGAGCTCAGGAGGGGATCCATATTGTATTGGATCACTTCATAGAGATTTCAAATGACAGAGCGGTGGATGGAATTATCCACTACAAAGGTCACACACATGTGGTCCCTGAGTCCACACTTAGGGAGAAGATTATGAGGGCTATGTGTGGTTCACCTTTGACAAGCCATTCTGGGTACTCACATGAGTATGAGACATCGCAGGTGACAATAATATTTTCCAAGGAGGCATTTAGATTCCATGGATTCCTTGGGTGCATTGATGGTGATTGAGATAACATATTTTTTGGTGCAGTTTGGCAGGAGCCAAACATATTAGCAGGAACTGAGTTGATTCCTAGTACTCGGTTTCCACTGGATGATGGCATACTAGGGACTTAGCTCATTTTGACTTCGATGGTTACTAGTATGGAACAAAAAAAAGCAGTAGGTATTAGGAGTGGTGGACTTCCAATTTGGTGGTGGGATACGAGAATTCATCTGATTGAAATATTGATTCAGATGATAATGATGATCGACATAGCCATGATAATGAGTGGTCTGCTTTATTTTTGGGACGTCAGTAGAGGGGAGGTAAAAACTTACTCTATATGATAGGACAGACTCAAGGTCGACCATGGATTTGTATATTTATACTTCACCGAGACACCTTCGCAGGGGAGGATTCAAGATGGTGGTTTTAGACCCTTCATGGAGATCAACATGGGGTTCCAGGAGAGGAGGATGCAAACTGGGTGCATTGATACAACAATGATTGATCATAGTGGTGCAACATCAACATGGTGGTACCTTCCGAGGATTAGTTTTGGACCCTGGGATTACATTGATTGATAATTCAACTACTATTGGAGGGTAGAGCATCAATTTTGACCTTCTAGAGTTCACTTTTGAGAAGCTTAGGAGTGGATTCTTGGAGGAGTGGTCTTTCAAGAATTTGATCAAGTTTATGCAGCTTATGATTGCTTGATTTATCAGGAGCAGTTAGTTGGATTCTTTTATTAGCAACTTTCATACCAGTGCTATGAGTAGAAGGTGCTTCACATCATACATGCTCGTTTGGGACCCTCATGACTTTACCCCCTACATGATTCTTATGTTCATATGTGTTGCGCCTCTTTCTTCACCTTGGTGAGAAAATAAGAGGTGCTTGCAAGCTCAGTTGGGTCTACTGAGCAGGACAGCTGTAGAGGAAAGAGTTAGAGAAAGAAAAACAAAACTATAAGCAAGAATTAAACTAATAAAAACTAAAATCATAAGCATAGGGACATAGAGATAACAAGAACAAAAAGACCCATGTCACCAATGTTTGAGGCTTGATCTATTGATGAAAACAAAGCACCAAGAAGAAAGGGGACTATGAGTCCCTTCTTCCTCCAAGGGAAGGCTCTTGGACCCTCACTAGTAGCTCTTCTTACAAACAAAGAAAATGAAAATGGTGATGAAAGAACTCTTTGAAAATCCACTCAATGGAGAGGTGGATTGCTCAATGAAATGGTGCCAATGTGATCTTGTCAAGGATGGAGTCCTTAAAACAATATAGGCAACATAACATTACTTATAATTCCTTGAGAAAATGAGGTGCATTCATGGCTTTTTATAGCATTGCTTTGGGCTTTTGTGTAACTGCTTTGTAGTGTGAAAAGAGGCCATTTAGGGCATTATTAGGTCTTTGACCAGCCCACCATTCGGATCCAGCCTGGATTTGGAGGTCAAATCAGCTTGGGAGCTGAACCATAAGTGGTTGGGAGGCCGACCACATTCATAAATGCGTCGTTTAGCAGGTGCGCAACTTTTTGCACTAACAGGCGCCCATCGTGCGCATATGCGCACTTTCTACGTTCCTGTTACGCGCATGTGCACGCACGCCCAACGTCTGTAAAGCACTCTTCAATTTTGCACTACTTTGTATAGTTTTTGACATTTTTTGAATGCCGTGATATTAATTCAGGGCCATGAATGACTTCATTACTATTTGACGATGCTGAGTTCTGTAACCATGTGCAGACGAAATTTCAGTGATAATAGATGCCCCCTGATGGATGAGGTTACGAGCATATGTATAGCCGAAATCCATCAATGTTTCTTCTACTGGGAATGTTGTTGTAAGATAGAGCAATAGTGGGATCGTTCAGAGCGATCCGTTGGAGAAAAGAGGAACCAGTAGGACCCGATCTTCCATGAGGTGTATAAAATAGAAGACTGTGTACAAACGAGGCGGGCATGCCCCATGCTCGTGTCATGTAACTCTGGAAAAAGATGACTGAAGTGTTGGTGTAGACAACTGTAGCACCCTCGGGGGTGGTCATGATAGAGGCAAAGACAATTCTGCAAATGAACATGCTCTGAATAGTAGGCATTGATCGCGGTAAGAAGTAGCAACGATGATGTGGGCATTGATAGCCCTGCCCAGTTCAGAGGTCTTCGGAAAATAAAAGAAATAACTGCAATAGTCGCAAAGTAAGACCCACCGTAACATGAGAAAGTGTTTGTGTCGAATGTTACGGGGGTCAACGACAGCAGGGAGCAATGGTGTTTCACCCTGTGCCGTCCGAGATCTCTCATTGAGTGGAGAATGAGAATCAAGATATTGTCGCCCTTCCGGAAAATGGTGCGGATGTCGACAAAAGGGGATGCGACTCCCAGAAGCAAAGGGCTTCGTGAAATCTACTGAGGTGAGGAAGTGGAAGAAGTACATGGACAAAGTAAAGAAGTGGGAAGACTCAAGACTTCCCTTGGTTGGAGGATGTATGGGTGGCCCACGTAGGGCATAATGTGCTTGGAAGACTGATGAAGGGTGGGGGCCCCATTGGTGAGTTTCTATATGAGGTAGGTGAAATGAAGGTATGTTCGCAGATGGGCAAACTGATTGTGGATGAAATGGAGGGTTCATGATACTACGGAGGTGCAGGTAAAAAATAGAACCGTAAAGAGATAATCTGGGAGTTCGTGTGGGAAAGCTAGAAAAATGAGGAGAAGGAGTATGTGGCTGATTCACGACATGATGAAAGACTATCGGGACTCCCATCCCTAAAGGGTAATGAAAAACAGCATGAGTGTCAAAAAGTGGCAAAAGGTGCTATGAATGGGACAACTCATGTGGGTAAGAATGCTACCGGGTAACAGTACTGAAGATGCAAATGGAGGCGTGGGTATTGCAGAGCCGGGAATGGGGATCCTAGAGGTCAATGTCAGAGGGTGTGACTGGAAATGTAAATGCGAGACAATGGGAAAGACTACATGCCAGTGCTGAGTATATACCTGAAGGGGTTGTGTCGATGGATGATGATCAAGTACCTGCACACATGAAAACCAAATACCCAAAGTGAACAATATCTGAAGAGAATCAAAGATATGAGCATGTATTTGACAAGTGTGACTATGTGCATGCGTACCTGACTATGGTATGAAAAAAAGGCACCCCGGGGGCTCTGGATGAAAAGCGACCCAGGGACTGCTGTGATGTAGGTGATGGGATGCTGATCCCATGGCTGAAGACGGATTGAAAAATGGACACCGTGAGCTCTCGGAATGGTGAGTGGAAGTTTGGCAAAAGGCCTATATATAGCTGTAGGGCCCACATTGCCACCTCATTTGTACCTGCTGCAATAGTGACTGGACGAGCAGTTTTCAGAGGAGATTGGGAGATTCGGAGAGGACGAGGCAGCCGATTGAGGATCTGTGAGTGTCAGGTTAGTGGTCTGATCATCCTGCATAGAAATAGGTTTTCAATTTTTGGGCAGGGGCTGTACGGTGGGCCGTACAGAGGTATTTAGGGGGTATGAGCCCCACATGCGAGGGCGATCCGGTGATAGGCGCACATAAGTGCGTGCCTGTACACCGAATACACATGCATGGGGGTGCGACAGAGGGAATTGAAGGTGCGCCTGTGAGTTGGACAGGCGCGCACAAGTGCGCGGCTGTGGGTTTGACAGGCGCGCACTTGTGCACGTCTGTATGGTGAACAGGTGAGCGTAGGGGCGCGCCTGTGAAGAAATTAGGTGCGCACTGATGTGTGCCTGTGTAATGAATAGGTGTGCATGAGTGCACGCCTGTGTAATGAACAAGCGCGCATGTGGGTAACAAAAACCGCGCCTAGGAGACAAGGTTGAAGTGTAAAAAACGAGTCTTTTTGATACTGTTGATGGTTGCATGAGCTGATATAGGGCTCTGTGTTGTCTACAGGTGGATGGTGGTGACGATGCCAGTGCGGTGGCGAGAGAGAGACTGGGCCTAGTTGCGAGACGTCATGGCCATTGAGGACCCCGGTGTGCGTGTGACTTTGGCAACCTGTGGGTTGCTAAAGTTCTTTGAGTGCCCGTTGATACAGGCACAGGAGTACTTGCTACAGTTCCTGGTCTATATGTGGAGTCCGGAGCTGCACTGCTTCCTCGTGCGAGGAGAGAAGATCCCCTTCACTGTGGTGGAGGATGTATATTTCCTGACTGGGCTCCCTTTTTGGGGAACACCCCTACCGGTGGAGCTGGTGTTGCTGAGGACTACTTTGCTCGCTGATGTTGGCCGGAGATATTGTTCAGGTCAGAACTTTATGTCTGGGACAGTGGTGAGAATTTCGGTGATAGATTCCCTGGCGCATCGCTGTATAGCAGCGATGATTGTGTGGGTATATGGGTCACTGGCGACCCAACGAATTAGTGGTGGCCAGCTTCTGGTGCTGGAGAGAGTGTTGGCCGGCGAGCGTTTCGCTTGGGGGCTGACGCTGCATGCGAGGATGGTGGCTCAGTTGGACCATTGTCGGTCCACTGGTGTGGGGGAGTTTGCTTTTGGGTCCATCCTAGTGCCCTGGTTCTTAGAGAGGGTGCCGATGTTGCACGCGAGGATTCTACTAGAGATGCTGGGGGCGTGAGAGCCGCGCTTGAGGCGGTGGTCAAAAATTTTGCTTCGTCACGGTGGTGGCGAAGGTGGCCACTTCTTTTCGGCAGAGGTGGCAGATGCCGCAAGTGATACTTCGGTACCCCTATGCTGGGGTGGACTTCCGGGGTGACCCGGACATGGTGCTACCTCTAGGGGAGGTGTTTGACCATCAAGGTATGTTTAGTATTGGTGTGCATGTTTTTTGGTTTATGTTGTTGTTGTTTTTTTTTTTTTT
>ML785905.1:1018393-1040165 GCA_009831015.1 Picea engelmannii | reverse complement strand
ATGTATATGATATAGATGCTGATACTATCTTTTGTTGTTGTTTTTGGCATGTGCAGATGTGGCACCTCATGGGCGCTAGGTGGAGATGCAGAGAGCATCGGCTTGTCGAGAGCCAGAGAGACTACCGCATGGAGAGAGACGTCGGCGGGAGGATACCGCGGGGCGACCAGCTGAGCCTGAGAGGGCAGCGAGGAGGCGCCGGTTCGATGACCCTGGTGCGGGGCCATCACATGCTCCTCCGGCAGGGGCCGGAGTGGATTTTGATGAAATACGCCGTCGTCTGGAGACGGTTTTGCAGGATGTGCCTGAGGGCATGTGGACGCGTATCCAGGACGAGAATTTTCTGGAGCAGTGTGTAGGGGTACCGCTACCATGGCGGACCATAGTGCGTCGAGCAGCAGTGCTTGCTGCTATGACGAGTGGACGTCTACCGTTGGGGAAGGAGGGTCCTGTGGGTGGACCACCACCACCTGGGGGAGGTGGTGGTGGGCCGCCACCGCCTGAGGGAGGAGCAGGTGGTGGTGTGATAGAGGCACCATGAGTGGTGCATGATGTATATCGTTTTTGTTGTATATAGGTTGGTGAGCCCATTTTTGTACCGAGGTGCTTCATTGGCCTGTGGATACATGTATTTTTGTATGTAAATATTTGTATGGCCCGATGGGCCTTTATATATACATGAGTATACATATTTGAGATCCTGATGTTGTCTACATGTTGTTTTCTAATGTTTTGAGTACGTCCATTCTATATATATGCCGTGACAGGTTTTTGTGATATGTTTATGTATGTGTAGCTTGATGTGATATATGCCAATCTAACACCATGTTAGCTCTGTGATATGTTGTTTGATTCAATTGTCTTGGAATATGTGTAAATGTAATGGAATCAAAATGTCGAGATAAAATCCTAACCTGCAGGTATTTGTGAAAGAGACAAGGATCACGGACACGATACACATTGTTGAGATGGAGAACGACTAGTTGAGAGTCGAGGAAGATGCTAAGGTGATGAATATGATGATGCTGGGTGTCAGCCAGGAGGCCAATGACAACAGTGTATTCGGCTTGGTTGTTGGTTGCTGACCCCAAACATATGCCGCTTGAATGGAGCATTTCACGTGAGGGGGTGTAGAGAGCCCAAGTGGCCGAAGCGAGATTTTGTGTCCAACGACTGGCGCCGTTGGCGTAACCAATGTGGCTGGTGGAGGAAGCATCTGTCAATAGAACAAAGGATAGTTTAGATGAGAGGGATGAGAAAAAATATTAAAAATGATAGAAAAAGAAATAACCTAAAGTAGAATGACTACTTTTAAGCATAAAATTTCTTGAGATATAACCCGTTGACGGGTTCCTTGAGAGAGAGGACTTCGGGGGAGGCCAAGATGTATGCGCCTTTGGTGAGGCAATGTTGGATAATGTAAGGGCCATGCCAAAGTGATTCAGATTTTCCGTGGCCAAAGGTATCATGAGCGATATCATAAGCCAGGACGAGGTCGCCTTCGCGGAATGATCGAAGGTTGACATGGCGATCGAAGGTAGCCTTGGATCATTTTTTAGCTGCCTCGTTGTTCTGTAAGGAAGATCGATGATCTTCATCCAGAGACTCCAGGTTCAGCAAGCACTGCTCCATTGGAGCAGTGTCAGGTAATAACTCAATTGCAGTGCGTAAGGTGGGAATTTTGCACTCGATGGGAAGAGTTTCCTCGACCCCATGGACTAAATGAAATGGTGTAAAACCAGTAGCAGTTTTCACAGCCGTTCGGTAAGCCCATAACGCGGAAAATAACATATGATGCCAATTGGTTTTATGTTTATTAACCATGCGCTATAACATGGTCTTGAGGACTTTGTTAACTGCCTCGACCTGTCCATTTGACTGAGGGTAATATGGTGAGGCAAACTAATGAGAGAAGACTAACCGAGATGAGAGTTCGACAAAGATCTCATTCTCGAAGTGTTTCCCGTGGTCGGAAACAAGTTGGAGAGGTACTCCAAAGTGGGATATGACGTGGTTAAAGAAAAAATGCGCTGCAGTGTCAGCGGTATTGTTGAAAGTGGGCATAGCTTCGGCCCATTTGGTGAAGTAGTCAACGGCGACAACGATGTATTTGTGACCATTGCTGGAGGGGGGATTACAAGTCATAAAGTTGATGCCCCATTTACAAAAAGGGTCGGCAGTAATGACAGGGTGGAGAAGAGCGGGGGGAGCTCAGGCTTTGTTGGCGTAGAGATGACATTGCTACATCATTTCACGGTATGAATGCAATTATGAAACAAGGTAGGCCAAAAGTAACCGGCTCGGATAATATTTTGAGCAGTGGATATACCCGAAAGATGGCCCCCACATGCGCTGCTGTGGTAGTCATTTAAGACTCTGTCGGCCTCGTCAATAGTCAGACATCGACGAAGAATGGTGTCAACGCCCCACCGGTATAGGATGTCTCCAATGAGAAGGTAGCGGGGAGCTTGATGGCAAATACGTCGACGATCATCCCATGAAAGGTGGTTACCGAACTTTTGAGTTCAGAGGTAGACGAGAAGGTCTCCGTACCAAGGATCATCCGAAGTAATGTAAAAGAGATGTTTGTCGGGAAGGTCGGTATTGACGGGGGCACTGGTGGTGTCAGAGGGAAGGGCCGTGACAAGTTCGACGAGAACAAGGGCCTTCTTACTCTTAGGTGTTGAGAATTTGAGGTCGTACTCCTGAAGGATAATGATCCATCGAGCGAATTTTCTATTGACTTGCCATCGGCTGAGAAAGTACTGCATAGGGTTGGAATCTGCGATGACCTTTGTGGTGCAAAGCAGAATGTAATGGCGCAGTTTCTGGACTGCGAGGAAAATTGCAAGAGCAAGTTTCTCTTCGTGTTTATACTTCAGGGGTGGTCCTGAGAGGTTCTTACTAACGTAATAAATGACGTGTTCATGATTTTCATCTCCAAGCTGGACGAGGACACCGACTACTGATACAGCTGATGCTGATACGTAGAGGATGTAGTTGCGATTATAGTCAGGTGCACTAATTAAAGGTGCATTTGAAAGCGCTGCTTTGAGATCGTCAAATGACTGTTGGGCATGATCGTCCCAGTGAAATGGGATTTCGTGACATAGTAAGCGAAGGAAGCCATGTGCGCGTATGGCGTAATCCGGGACAAAGCATCTAGGAAAGTTGGCTTTACCCTGTAGACTCTGAAGTTGCCGTAAATTCCGGGGAGGTGGAATTTCGGTGATAGCTTGGACTTTGAGGGGGTCTATGGTAATACCGCTTTGGGAAACAATAAAACCGAGGAGGCACCCGTCAGTGACATAGAACACACACTTGAGAGGATTCAAGCGGATGTTGTATTGACGACACCGTTGAAAGATGATTCGTAAATCATCGAGATGTTGGGTGCATTTCTTGGATCAAGCTGTGAGGTCGTCCAAGTAGGCGAGAATGATTTTATCCAGATCATGGAAGATGTATGTCATCGCCTGTTGGAAAGTTGCGTCGACATTTTTTAATCCGAAAGGCATGACACAATATGCAAAGGTACCCCATGGGGTAGTGAATGCGGTTTTATACTGATCAGCTGGGTGGATTTGGATTTGGTTATAGCCAGAGAATTCGTCCATAAAGGAGAGAGCCTCGTGGCCGGTGAAATCGTCGATAATCTGATCGATGAAAGGCGTTGGAAAGTTGTCTTTTGGACATGCGTTATTGAGATCGCGAAAGTCTGTGCAAACACGGATAGTGCCCTGTTTTTTGTCGATGGGTACAGGGTTGGAAACCCATGAAGTGTAAGTGATGGGATAAATAAACCCGGCCGTGCGTAATTTGTCAATTTCAGCTTTGATAGCCGCGGCTTTGGATGGGTGTAGTGGTCGTTGTTTTTGGCGAACTGGTGTGATGTCGGGCCAGGTGTCGATGCGATGTTCGACAATGGAGGGATCGAGGCCAGGCATTTCTGTGTATGACCAGGCAAAAATATCCCTATATTCCTGGAAGAGGGCTTTATATGCGTCGATTTCCTGAGGAGTGCAAGCAGCTCCAATGATGATTTCTTCGACGATGCCATTTTTAATGGAAATGTCGATTTTGATGGTGGGGGAAATGTTGGCCATGTTGCCTTCTTCAAACGCATCAGGGCCAGGAATGGGATTGTTAAACCAATCGATAGGCCCGGATGGGATAAAATCTTTGGTTTCGATTGCGTAAATGGGGTTTTGGTTAGGAGGCATGGGGGCTTCCTGTGGAGAGAAGAGTGTGTGGTGATGTAGCGCATCCCAGGGAGAGTCCGGGTGGTTTATCTCTTCTAGTATTTCCTCGTTGCATTGGAAATGTCAGGTATACAAGGGGTCGTGAGGAGTGATCTCGGTGACAGTGTGGTTGCCCCCTGATGAAGAAGTAGGGAGAACAATGCTAGGAGATGGAGAGGGTTCACTTGATATAAACCATATATTGAAGTACTGAGGGGTACCCATGGTGGTTGGGTGGAGAGTATCCGTAGGGGAATGAGTAGGAGAATTGGGTGGGTTGCGAGGTAAATCCTTAGAGACATCATCTAAGAACCATGGAGGCGTTGGGAGTGCCTTAGGCTCGGGAGAAATGACATGAAGATCCTCTAGTGACGAGGTAAGGTCAATTATCGCCTCTGCGGGTCGGTGAAGCAGGGCCAATTGATGTTGTCTGTATTCAAGGATCATAGGACACTGGTATGTAAAATGAGCTAATGAATCGCAGAGAGAGCAAGGGCGTCTCATACGTTCATTAACGGAAGTGGTGACATAACGAATGCCAGTGATATTTGTTGAAGAGGACGGAGCAGGGCGTGGGTTGTTCTGGAAGTTCTGGCATACAGTGGCCAATGTCTGCCGAAAGCGTGGCAGTGCTGGGAAATGATGGCTGTAATGGCCATACTCTGAACAGATAGCGCAAGCGTATTTGGTTCTCAACCCTTTACTACTGGAAGGGTTGGTGGGACTAGCTGTAGTGGCGGGTGTTGTGGGAGTTTGATGGGGGGGGAATCAAATTCCGTAATTCAGGTAGTGATGGACAATTGTTGGTTTGGTGGCCCTCTTTCTCACATAGTGTGCAAGGTGGTGGGATGCATGGAGGAAGTGGAGCGGTGGGCTCTTTCTTCTTTCTCCTGCCCCTAGCCATAGCTGGGAGGTTAGTGAGTGGGGGGGTGGTGGGGGTAAGGATGGGAATCGTCATGGGAAGTCCTTCTTGTGGGGGAAGGGATGGTCGAGGGACCATCTCTGGTGGGTGTAAATACCAAACTGGGATTGCTAACACCATATTTGGTAGTGTGAGTGTTGCGGCTACCTGAAAATCTTCGATACCTAGTGGAGGGTAAAAGAAAGGAATTTGGGTAAGGGATTGGGGGACTGTCTCCCATACAGGATTATGCCCTTGAGGGGATGTGGATTCGTGGACTGTTGAGGTTGACGAGTGAGTAGGAGGCTCCGACGGGAGTGGTTCTGTGACTTTTGGGATGTCAGGAATGACTGAAGCCTCCTGAGGAGGAAGAGCATCCTCTGTGTGAGTTCCGTTAGATGATACGACACATACCTGATTAGTAGGATGAAGGAGTGGTGGTGCTCCGTGGTACGTCCCTAACAAGGATGGGTCTTTGAAAATCCCAGGACCCATCTCGACGAGTGGGTATGCATCGTGGTTGGTGTGGATGAGAGGAAGAATGTTATCGAGGTTGGCAGAGGGGTTAGGCTCATAATGTGAGACTTGGTCGATGGTCACGATCTTCCCATTGTGGGGGAACATCATTGTTCGAAAGATGGAAGATGCCACTACCTTCATAGCATACATGTAGCTACGACCGAATAGGATATTGTAATCGAGTGGAGCGTCGATAACTTCTATGTCAATGAGAATAGTTTTGCCCCCGAGTTCAACGGGGACATTTTGGAAGATCCCTTCAGGCGAGGATGGTCGTCCGTCATAAGCTCGTAATGTGATGGCAGAGGGTATGAGTTCTGGGGAACCAAGTTTCTGCCATACTATTTTGGACATAATGCATGTATATGCACCTTCATCGATGATACACCGATGAACTGTGATGTTCTGTATTTTTACTGGTATTTGAAAAGCGATCAAGGCGGGAAGACGAGGTTCTCCGCTATCAAGATCAAAGGTGATGAGTCGAGTATCTACAGGGTCGACTACCCCCAAGGAAGAAAGTAGTGATTTCCGCTGCATAGGATAAGTTTGAAGGACTTCCAAGACTGACATGGCAGCCGGGGATTGCGCTAAGTCGTCTACCAAGCTATAGTTATGAGCTGCCCTAGCCTGTGGGTTGTGGACATTCCTACGCAATGGGATGCGAGGGATGCATAGCGGTGGTTCGGAGGAAAGGCGAGGGATCACTAATGGGGGTCCTGTCAGTGTAGGGTTTGTCTCTGGGGAGATGGGAGTAGACTCAGCGAGGGTATGATACTAACGATTACGGGTCTGCAGAAGGATTTCTTCCTCACTGGTGAGGAGAATTGTATGCTCTGCTGGATTGTTAGGGTTGTGGTACTGTCCCACCTGAGGTGGGAGATGCTGTGTGTCTTGTTGGGTGTTTATCACACCTTGATGTGGAATAGGATTTTGTAGCACGACGGGAGGGGGTTGTTGCACGTATTGCTGTGGTGCTTGTTGAGGGGCAGGTTGTGAAGGAGAATGGGGAAGACTACCAGAGTCTTTAAACCATTTGAAATCAGCGATCTGAGGGAAATGGTGAGTGTAATGACCGAACTCACCACAAAGGGCATAAGGAAAGATTGTTTTAACATTATTTCGCCCTTGGCGTTTTTTATTATTGCCCCCTTGGGGGTTTTGGTTCCCTTGGGTCTGGTTGCCCCCAGGTGGTTGGTGCTGTGGGGGTTGATTCTCGCCTTGTCCTGGGTTGTTGTTATTCCTATTCCGTCCTTTCTTCTTGGCATTGTTCGATGGATGAGTTGGGTTGGTTGTATTCAACTGTTCAAAACTTTGGTATTGTTGAGCAGCGGAAGGTTTAATAAAATTTACCCCCACAAGTGGATGTGGGGGAGCCATGGGTTGTGGAGGACTAGGAAATGGGAAGTATGGATTTTGTGGTGGTACCGATCCATAAGGTACATAGGAAGGCGTAGTGATTTCACTAGTACTATAAGATGATGTTGAGGGAGTACCATTGTTTGTGGGAATAGGTGGATGTATGGGAGGTGTCGGTGGTGGTCCACTGATGGGTGGGGGGTAGTAAGGAGTGCCCCCATATGCCGGCGGGTATTGAGGTGTTCCATACATCGGTGGTGGTTGGGGTTGTGGGCCATGGTGTGTGGTGGCACCTATTAGTCCGTCTGCTGAATGAGGCATCCCAGGTTTGTCTTGGCCAAATGGCATAGGTTTTGGAAGATCAGGAAGTACCGTGTATAAGTACCCTGACTATGCATAAATGAGGTCATACTGTTGGGCCTTACTGATGGCTTCCTCTTCGGATTGAGGGAAGGTGGAAGCTACATCCTTTCCAAGGAGAGAGACAAGTGATCTAAGAAACCAGTCGAGGCACTGTTGCTTGGTGGTTTCCGCTTTGCACAAACTACGTCGCCTACGCCACTCGTGAATGTGGTCAGCGATGTGTGTGGCTGAGGTTTGTTTGAAGTTAGATAGTAGTTCTAGACCATTTTCATGGCGGATGGGTAATTGGAAGAAGGTCAAGAATGCTTTGGCCAATGACTTAAAGGTCCCGTGGGACCCTGACTTTTCTTCAACATACCATTTGGCTGATGGGCCGGTGAGTGTACGTTGAAATAATCGCAGTCTAATGGAATCATCCATAATGCTGTTGGAGGAGCACTATAGGTGAAAGGTCATGACATGGTTGGCAGGGTCATCGCCTTCCTTTCCTTCAAAATTTGGTATGTCTGAAGGAAGTTTGGTTGGCATTGCATGCCATGTAGGGTCATGCAATATAGGATCATTGGTGAGTTTGGTGAGATCCGGTATGTTGAGAGAGGCCAAGTATGGTATCTGTAGTGGGGGGGGAGGATTATCTCCGACCATAGTGTGTTGTGAACCTGACCCTTGATGGGGGCTAGGTGGGTTGGTGCTCCCTCCTTGAGAGGAAGTGGGTCCCCCGCTTCCATGTAAAGGAGAGCGAGTGGACGGTTGACCTTGGGAAGTAGACCCAAGTAATGTTGAACCAAGCAAAGCTGATCCTAAGATAGTAGCACTCACAGGAGTGTGTGAAGGAGGTGCCGATGAGCGAGCACGACCAGATACTCCCCCTAAGATAGGAGGGAGGTTGAGCAAGTGTCATGAATGACGGGGGTTCTGTGGTTCCCCTATGATGTCAGACTAACTATGTGAATGTGTGCAAAAAGTGGTGAGAGAAAATATAGAAACAAGAGGCTTTGCATTGAATTTTTACACAATATATATATATCCAAATCAAACTGTAATCAGATGTGCATCATACATAAAATGAGAAAGAATCATATATGTGGGTAAGTGGGTTTTGTCTGCGTGGGGGAATAAAAAAGAAAACAAATTCTCGTGTCCTAGAAGACGTAACGTCCTTCCTCTCAAAATAGCACTAGACCTTCCAATAGTACTCAACAGTGGGGTCTGAAGTCACTGGAAGAGAAACTAGTGAAGGATGAAATAATTGGTTATAATTAGGGGTAGAGGGGGCATATCTCGAAAGAGCTGGCGATATTTACCAATAGCCACACAAAATCCAATCAAGGTGCAATTGCAGCCCACAATTGCCACCTGGGTAGATGTCCTAAAGTTGGTCACTAGGTACCTCGGTCAAAGTGCGACATTTAGATTTTTGGCCTAAGAAATGGGTCACGGGCTGGATCCCATCCAAGAGGTGGGTGCCTCAAGGGGGGACACACAGAACAACCAGACCTCGGCCTTCAACCCTTCACAGGTATCTCCCTGACTTATGGTTATTGGAACACTTGACTTGGAGGATTTTCAGTTCCCTATTTGACAACCTCTATGTTTTGACAATGTGAGAACCAGATAACGGGGAGTTATTTGGATGCCTATCCTCGAAATCCTACCTAGACTAAAAAATTTCTTTTGGCACCTCCTGTGGAGGAAAACTTAGTGAGTTTTTTAGAAAGATTTTAGATGTAGTTGTTTTGGGAGGTTGGGGGTGCAAACCAACCTCGTTGATTAAAAATGGGAGTGGATATTCCTGTCAAGAAAAGATGGGGTATTTTCGGAATCCCTTTGGAGGAAACTTACTTAGATCTCCACATTTCAAGAAGAAGCTATGTGCGTGATAAGTGACTTTTGTGTGTGAGTGAAAGTGTGCCAATTTTTTAGTGAATTAGATGTCACCTTGCTGCATGTGGACTTCACTTGGTCCTTACAAGAGTTTGATTACCTAATTAACTAAGTGCCTTTGGTACAACCTTGCATAATTCAAAAGCCCTAGGAAGCTAACATGTGGACATGTGGGTCCGTTACTATCCTTTTTACTCCCTATGGTGATGTAATCTAAGAAAATCTTGAAACTATCCTAGATTGAACATGTGGGCATGTATGGGCCCGTTACAAACCTTTAAACTTCCCTAGTGTTTTGATCTAAGAGAGCAAAAATTCAAACACTATCCTATATTTGTAGAATGTGGGCATGTATGGTCCCGTTACAATATTAAGATGTGTTTGAAAAAGAAAACTAAGAGGGGTCCCAAGAAGGGCCGTTGTCCTCTCCTAAAGGTTTTAAACTTTGTTAAGGGAGGTGAACTTATTTCACAATCTTTTTCTGATTCTCAAGGTCGCTTGAAGGTGCGAGAGAAGAGCATACTAAGCGATTGTAACTCAACTTCTAGTCCCAATGTAAGTTAAAAAATGATTTCCACCTTATATTATAAGTCAAAACAAGCCATCCATGTGGCAAAAAGAAAAGAAGGGAAATTGATTTTATCCTCCTAAGTGCCTATGTGTGTTGGACTAACCCCTTTATATGATGAGGGGACTAAGTGTGGTGCTGCTTTAAAACATGCTTGACATAATTTTTAAGAAGGCAAATGGCCTTCCCCACATCCCAACAACTTACAATGTGAAAATTTTCTCAAATGCGCGGCCCCTAATGAAGACAGAGGTGCATAAAGCGCAGGTGCGCGAACAGAGATGAGTCAGAAAGTTCATGCGCGCAGAGAAAAGTTGTGACTTAAGCGCATGCGCACACGATGCACGTCTGTGGGATCGAATACCTACGCACTGGTGACAAGCGGTCGAGAAAGAAAAATCTGAATGGATTTCTCTCAATTCTCCCTTGAATTGGATGGTTAGCAGGTCGGCTTAGGCCGGTTAGTGCACCTGCAAGTTAAGCAAACTAAAAGAAGAGAAAAATAAACCCAAATGAGGTAGGAAATTGATACATTTCCCTAGTGGAGTAACCAATCTGTTGCGCCTCTTTCGTCACCTTGGTGAGCAAATAAGAGGTGCTTGCAAGCTCAGTTGGGTCTGCTGAGCAGGACAACTGTAGAGGAAAGAGTTAGAGAAAGAAAAACAAAACTATAAGCAAGAATTAAACTAATAAAAACTAAAATCATAAGCAGAGGGACATAGAGATAACAAGAACAAAAAGACCCATGTCACCAATGTTTGAGGCTTGATCTATTGATGAAAACAAAGCTCCAAGAAGAAAGGGGACTATGAGTCCCTTCTTCCTCCAAGGGAAGGCTCTTGGACCCTCACTAGTAGCTCTTCTTACAAACAAATAAAATGAAAATGGTGATGAAAGAACTCTTTGCAAATCCACTCAATGGAGAGGTGGATTGCTCAATGAAATGGTGCCAATGTGCTCTTGTCAAGGATGGAGTCCTTAAAACAATATAGGCAGCATGACATTACTTAGAATTCCTTGAGAAAATGAGGTGCATTCATGGCTTTTTATAGCATTGCTTTGGGCTTTTGTGTAACCGCTTTGTAGTGTGAAAAGAGGCCATTTAGGGAATTATTAGGTCTTTGACCAGCCCACCATTCGGATCCAACCCGGATTTGGAGGTCAAATCGGCTTGGGAGCTGAACCATAAGTGGTTTGGAGGCCGACCACATTCATAAATGTGCCATTTAGTAGGTGCACAGATTTTTGCGCTAACAGGCGCGCATCGTGTGCGTATGCGCGCTTTCTACATTCTTGTTACGCGCATGTGCGCACACGCCCAACTTCTGTATAGTTTGACGATATTAATTCAGGGCCATGAATGACTTCATTACTATTTGACGATGCTGAGTTCTTGTAACCATGTGCAGACTAAAATTTAGTGATAACAATATGGATAGACTTTGCAGACGATGTGTTAGGATATTGTCTAGATGATGCTTAGATGATTACAGTAAGATGGGGATGATGGAGTATTGGGGCTCTCCCCTTTGATACTTGGAGAATAGGTGTCATGGATGACCTATTAGTTTGTGGCCACATAAACCTCTCTAGGATGTCTGATTTTAGAATTGGTTTAGGTGAATCCACTGAGATCCATTGGTAGGATATAATCCTCGATAGTTTAGACGGTTTTTTGAGGCATTACAACTCGGGGAGGCAGTTTAGGCATGAGGATCATATATTTATGATCAAAGTGACACAACGAAAACATGAGTCCTTTTTGGCGATAACATGGGACCCTGAGATTTTATGGGTTAATAGTTTGACAACTGGTACAAATGGGAGAGCGAGCTTTTAATCTCAGGAGCCTATTCATATGGTGCAGTGGATCCGTTTCCTAGGTGGGACATTCTATCAAGATTGTAATGAGTCTTCACAATATCTAGTTGCTCTACTGATAGGTGACCTTCAAGGGGCCCTTGGTGTTGGCACATTGTAGGACAATATGGTGCACGGTAGGTGCTCCACATATTTTAGATGGATTTGGGACTCGAGGATCATCATTAGTTTAAGCTTGGTTCAATTTTTTATTCCTATGGATGTGATGACATTGCTTGAGGATAATCAATCTTTGGGAAGGGAGGACTTGTCAAGTCCCCATTTTTGGATTCCCCTATTTTGCAGTAGAAGGGACTTCCATGGCTTGTAAATGGGGAAAAGGGAGCAAAAAGGGGGTAATCTAATGTCAATTAGTTAGGAGATGTTATGTATTTAAAGTGACATTTAGGAAATAAAGTAACTTTATATTAATAAGTTACTTAACCATTATTAAAATGACTTTTAATCTTAAAATAAAAGAAAAAGGGGGATAAGGGTCATATTTGATTTAGTAAAAAGAAGTCACATTTCATTTGGTCAAAAAGGGGAAAGTTCTATAAGAAATGGAAAAATGATAAAAGAAGGGGTAGAGCCTCACTTTGACATTATGATTTTATCTCTCATTTTGGAAGTGCTCTTGGAGCCATTGTTTTGTTAGGGTTTAGCAAAACCCTTCCACTATTGGTTTGGTTTCAGTGGTGCAATATCCACCCTATCTAGACAAGAGGGGAATCCACCTAGGATTTCCATGGGATCCTATACAAGGTGGAGGATCCATACATGGTCTTCATTAGAGATTCAGTTTTGGGTTTGTTTTAGTTCGAAGGTAGATCGAATCACATAGGAGATTGTGAAACTATCTGGAGGAGGCTGATCCCAATTTTGTAGGTACATGAGGGTTTCATAAGGATTATCAACAAAATACTTGTAGGTTGAATATGAGGGTCTCGGTAGGCCCCACCAATCACCTAGCTTTGTCCCATGAGGACCCCTATAGACTATAGATTTCTACCAGGATGGTTTGAGGCATCCTTGCTAGTTAGACACTAGTGTCACGTGAGGCATCACGAGTCATTCAACATTGTCCCATGAGTACCTATTCAAGGGGGTTTGGTGAGTGTAACAAGCCCTTTTGGGGTCAGATTTGTGCAATGAGATATTGGGAGAGTCTCCGAGTAGTCAACAACAATATGATGAGAGAGTGGTATCATTTCTAGGTTTTTGTTTGGGTTTGTAGTGTTGTTGAAGCTTCTATAACAATCATTATATTCCTATTGTTGTTGTGTTTTCAGTCTCCATTCACAATAAAGGATGCTAAATGTTGTCTCTTCCATTATTTGTGTACTTGGATTAGAAATATGTTGATGGAGATTTACTTAATGAAATGCATGCAAATTGTTTTTGGAAAGTCATATATCTAATTCTGCATAACCTATGTATGAGTATAAACTATTTAACAAAGTTACTACACCAACAACATCATAATTTACACAACAAAAAACTTAAATCTATCCTATCACAGTTTGGGGAGATTACAGTAAAGGAAAGATTTACAACCTAAATGTTAGGCACCAGATCTATTATAATAGAAAAAATAGAAATATTGCAGTGAATACCAACGAAATAACAACATAGAACAAAAATATAGCTGTAGAACAACATAATATATGGAACCACAACACCGAAATAATACCTTTATTGATAGGAAACAATGTTCACTTACCTCTTAGAGGGGGAAACCTCTAGTAGAGTAGATCTCTATTACAATAATTCTCAAGAAAAATATTTCTCACACCTCCTACTCTTATTTATACTAATTCTATCTTCTAAAGAAAATTTTGGATGAAAATATTTCTAGAAGTGAAAGCTTCTATTAGGTATTCTTACATTGAGTTGTTCGTATTTATTAAATAGGCCTTATTAACTAATGTCAGCCTTTATTACACATAAAATATATTATTCTATATATGTGAGGGGTTAGAGAGGTTAGGTCCCTAACATTCCCTCCCCCTCAAAAAGATCCTTGCCTCAAGGCTTAAGATGAGGAAATTTCTGCAGAATAGTAGCCGGCTCCCAGGTGGCATCTTCTGGTGGAGTATCCTTCCATTGAACTAATGCTTCCTATATGGTGCGCTAATAAAGACGACACTCTCGTTGGTCCAATACATCTTGTGGTTGCAACCAAATGGAACCTTCTTCTTCCAACTCTGGTAGACTAGTCTGAGGATGGCACTTGTTGCCAATCACTTTCTTTAGGAAGGAGACATGAAAAACATAATGTATCTTGGAGTTGTTGGAAAAAGCTAACTGATAGGCCACTGGTCCCACCCTTTTGAGAATAGTATAAGGACCATAAAATTTGGGGGCTATTTTCTGACACTACCGATATTTGAGCGAAGTTTGCTTGTATAGATGTAGACAGAGAAACACTTGGTCCCCTTTAGCAAATTGACATTCAGAATGACCTTGTTCTGCTTGTTGCTTCACGCGGTTCTGAGCCATGACCAAATTTTCTTTGAGAGTAAGGAGAATGGTCATGCAGGTTGTAATATTACGGTCAACCTACTGAACCTTGGTGACACCTCACATGTATGGGAGAACTAATGGCAAATTCTATCTGTAGACTGCTTCAAAGGGAGTCATGTGAGTGGTTGTATGGTAAGAGGTGTTGTACCACCATTCAGCTAAGGGTAACCATTGAACCCATTGATGTTGTCAGTCTGATGCAAAACACCTCAAATATGTTTCGAAACACTTATTGACCACTTCTGTTTGGCCATCCTTCTGGGGATGATAGGTTGTACTAAGTTTCAATTGGGTTCCTTGGAGCCTGAATAACTCTTGCCATAAATTGCTAGTAAAATTTGGATCATGACCAGAAACAATAGAATGAGGCATTCTATGAAGTTTGAATATTTTATCCATAAAAATTTGAGACTATCGATGCTATGAATGGGTGTTGAAGAGCACAAAAATGAGCATATTTGGAGAGACGATCCACTACCACCATGATGAATGACTTATTCCCTGATTTGGGTAGGCCCACAATGAAATCCATAGAAATATCTGTCCAAATAGTAGGTGGAATCATAAGTGATTGGAGTGTGCCAGGAGTTTTGACAGTCTCACCCTTATTGCGTTGACATATATCACATTCTTCCATAAAGGTGCAGATATTCTATTTCATACCATCCTATAAGAAGGATCATTTGAATCGTTCATTAGTTTTCATAAAACCTTAATGCCCTGTAGTAGGAGAAACATGAAACTCAGAGAGCACCTTGGATTTAAGGGCCACCTATTTTCTTAAATATATGCGACCTTTATAGTGAAACTCTTCATTATGCCAAGAGTACCCTCGAGTAGCTTGACGATATTGTTGCAATTTTTGGATGAGGCTATATATTTTGGGGTCATTCAGCCATTCCTGTCAAACAACCTGAAGCCAGTCGACGAAAATGAATGAGAGGGAAAAGATGGAACCTTCTTCTTCATATTTCTTTGAAAGAGCGTCAACCACCACATTGTTTTTATCCTTTTCATAAAATTATCTCATAATCATATCCAAATAGCTTGGTCACCCATTTTTGTTTCTCTGGAGATGAAATGCATTTTTCAAGGAATTATTTGAGGCTTTGATGGTCCATTTTAATTTGGAACCATTGTACCAATAGATAAGGGCACCATAGATCCACTGCATGCAAAATAGGCATCATTTCTTTTTCATAGATCAATTGGCCCAAATGTCACTCTGACAACTGTTTACAGGTGAAAGAAAAAGGGCGTCCATTTTGCATGAGGACTGCCCTGATTCCTCTCCCTAATGCATCACATTCTAGAACAAAGGTCTTGGTGAAATAAGGTAGGGCCAGTACAGGAGTAGTGCACATAGCATCCTTCAAGGCTTGGAATTATTTGTTTGTTGTTGGATTCCAACTGAAGGAACTATTTTTAAGGAGATCTATTATGGGGGCCACAAATTTTCCATAATTTTGAACAAACTTATGATAATATCCCATTAAACCCAGGAAACCATGCAAAATTTTAAGAGTTTTGGGGCGAGGCCAATTTTGCATAGCTTATATTTTCTTAGGATATTTCCTTACACCATCCTTGCCAACAATATGACCCAGGTTCTCAACTTTAGAGACACCAAAATCACATTTAGACTATTTAATGAAAAGTTTGTGCATGGTGAGGATATGGAGAACTTGATCTACATGGGTGAGATGGGCTGGCCATGCTTTAATATATATGAGAATGTCATCAAATAAAACTAACACAAAGTGATGAAGGAAAGTATGAATGACATGATTCATGATACTTTGAAAAGTGGAGGGAGAATTATAGAGACCAAAGGGCATTACCAAGAACTCATAGTGTCCCTCATGAGTCTGAAATGTCGTCTTGGGAATGTCTTCCTCTTTCATATGTATCTGGTGGTAGCCAGAATGAAGGTCGAGTTTGGTAAAGTGTTGAGCCCAACTAAGTTCATCCAAAAGTTCATCTATGAAAAGAATGAGGAATTTGTCCTTAATGGTAAGTTTGTTGAGGGCACGAAAATTAGGACACATGTGCCAAGTTCCTTCTTTCTTGAGAACCATGACAACATGGGTAGAATAGGGGCTAGTGCTAGGATGGATAACACCCACTTGTAACAGTTCGTGAATTTTTTTCTCAATTTCATTTTTTTTGAGAAAAAGGATGATGATAAGGGTGAACATTGGGAGGAAGACTGCCTGATATTAAATGAATGGAATGATCATGATTTTCATGGGAGGGGGGAAGGACCTTGGATGTTTGGAAAAAAGTGTGATGGCATGAAAGGATAGCTTGAAGGTATGGGTGTACCGAGGGTGTCTCAACTGCTTGAATGGAATGGAGTTGGGAAATGATGCCATAATGACCTTTTTTGAGTAACTTTTCCAAGTGGTGGGAACTGATGGTCTCCGAAGAGCCTGTAGTAATGAATTGTAATTTATATTGTTGGCCTTCCTATTGGAATTGCATGGTTAACTTCTTAAAATCCATGAGTATAGGTCCTTGGGTGCATAACCATTCCACACCAAGAACAATGTCACAAACACCCATGTCAATAGCAAACATGTGAGATTTCAAGTTATACTGACCAATTTGCAAGCACATATTTTCACAACGCCCTCCACATTTCATGGAACCACCATTGGCAATCATGATTTGAAAATTGTTGAAAACTCGGATATAACAATTGACTTCTTGGGCAAGGTGGCGATGAATGAAATTGTGAGTGTTTCCACTGTCAATTAGGATGATAACTTTCCTATTCTTAATACAACCAATCAATTTGAGGGTTTGAGGAGATGAAAAACCATGAGAGTATGTAGTGAAATTAGTGGTTCAACTTTGAGAGGATTCGAGGATGGTGTAATATCATCAATTAGTTGCAGCGCTGTATCAGGTGAAACCTCAACATCTTCATCAGGAACATCCTCAGAAATGGCCATAATTTTTTTTTGTTCTTTACACCTGTGCTCTGGAAAGTATTTATCATCACAATTATAGCACAGATCCTTGAGTTGGCGTTCAACCATTTCTTCCCGTGTTAACTTGTGGACCTTGAGAGGAGTGGCCTGAGGGGTAGGGGGGTTGGGTTTAGGGTGAGGAACAAAAGGGGGTTTTTTGATTTGGGCCAAGATGACCTGTTGTGCCTCCTTGGCACGATTAGTGGCTTCCAACCAAGTATGAGGGCGAGACATGATAACCTGGGCACAAATTTCATCCTTGAGGCCACTGATAAAGCATTATCTGAAGAAAGAATTTGTCATTCCCTCTGTTCAGAAATCCAAATGCTCAAAAGAAATGATATAATCTTCCACTATTCCACAATGTTTCAACTTGGTCTAACGTCCTAAATGGTGGGTGTTCGTGTCAAAGCGTTTATACATCTATGCAACAAACTGTGACCAAGCAACATACGCTTGGAGTGCATTGCGACACCATTGCCACCATTGCCATCTTTCCGGATCCAAATAGATAATTCCATAATGAAGCTTGGTTAAGTCATTAGTGATACCATGTAGGGAGAAATAATGTTCCATCTATGTAACCCAGGCTTGTGGATATGATCCATCAAATTTTTTAACCTTGACTCTAGGGAGACAAGGGTGATGCGGTGGGGGGTTAGAATGGGAGTGTAGAGGTTGGTTTTAGTCAACACCTTCAGTAGAGAGAGGTGGGTTAGAGGAGGAAGGACCCTGGAATTTTTTGATGAATTCGTTGAAAGCAGAATGGACTTCAGTGATTTGGGTACAAAGTTGGTCTTGGATGTATTCCATTTTTTCATGAATGGTCAGAATGTCCCTATTTACTTGGGCCCAAAGGGCAGTAAGTTCAATACTAATTTTTTGATTGGTTTATTCTTGGCGGGTGGGAGACATGAGTGGATGAGGAGTGGGCCATAAGGGAAAAAAGGTTAAAAATGAGAGGTATCACAATGATCATGGCGAAAAGGGGATTCTGATGAGATGTCTCAAATAAGGGTGTGAGCAGGTTAAAAAAAGGTTAAAAATGATTGGTATCACAACGATTAGGGAAAAAAGAGAAATCCAATGAGATAGGTCTCAAATAAGGTTGCAGGAATGTAAAAAAAAAGGTTAAAAATGATAGGTATCACAATGATCAGGGAAAAAAGGGGAATCCAACGATATAGGTCTAAAATAAGGGTCCAAGGAGGTAATTTTTTTTTAAAATGATAGGTGTCGCAACAATCTAGGAAAAAAGGGGAATGCAATGAGATATGTCTCAAATAAGGGTGCTAGTAGGTCCCATAATTTTTTTTGATTTTTTTTTTTCCTTTTCTTTTCCCCTTTTTTTTTACTTGGCTAGGGTTTTATGCAGATTTGAATAATATTGTAGTACAAAAATTGCCAAATTCTTAACAGGAAAAAATGAAATAAATGTATAGTGATTTTCACAACTTGAATTCAAGAGGAAAGGTTTTAGGGCAATAGATCTTCTTTGTTCCTTCTTTGTTTGTAATTTTTGCAACCCGAATTCCGGAGGAAAGGTTGCATGGAAATAGATCTTCTATGTTCCTTTTTCTGTTTTGTTTCCTTCCTAAGGGTTAGGGTTTTTAGGGTTCCTACAAACAAGGGTTTTCCATGTGCTATAGCTCTTTGATATATGTGCGGGGTCAAACAATAGTACTTGTCCCAATATATCAGGGCATTAACTAAGGAGGCTAGAACGTACCCTTGGCTGTACTACCCGACTACCCAGGTACTAGAGAGTCTCTTCCCAAGTGCTATTCTCGGTGATAATATAGCAGTTAGGCGAACGATGAATTGATCTATGGTTGGTTTCAGGATAGCTAGGGGGTCTCCTGATATACCATAGGTATGTGGAAGAAAAAATCTATATACAAGTCCTGTCTGATGCACTACCACTCAAAAGGTTACCAACATGGGTTATAAGGGTGTCCAACAATCTCAACTTAAGTACCTCTTGTATTTCCTGCGTGTGTGCTTCCTTGACCCTTGATTTATGCGCTGAATGACATATTTCTATAGATTAAAGATGTTGAAACACGTCTCTACCATAGAAAAAAAATTAACCAACAAATCCTGCCAAGGAAACTCCTTCGATACCACTTGTTAGGCGCCAAATATATTATAATAGCAGAAAATAGAAATATTGTAGTGAATACCAGCATAATAACAACAAAGAATAGAAATATAGCAGTGAAACACCAAAATATATGGAACCACAACACCAAAATAATACCTTTATTTATAGGAAACAATGTTCACTTGCCTCTTCGAGGGGGAAACCTCCAACAATAATAGATCTCTATTACAATAATTCTCAAGACAACTTTCTCATACCTCCTACTCTTATTTATACTAATTCTATCTTCTAAAGAACATTCTGGATGAAGATATTTCTAGAAGCAAAAACTTCTATTAAGTCCTCTTACATTGAGTTGTTCATATTTATTAAATAGGCCTTATTAACTAATGTCGTCCTTTATTACTTGAAAAATGTATTATTCTATCTATGTGAGGGGTTAGAGAGGTTAGGTCCCTAACACTAAAAGTGAGAAGTGTATTTTTTTGGATATTATGAAGATGTCAAAGGTTACAGAATTCTTCAAATTCATTCCAATGGAATTATTATTAGAAGAAATTTTAAATTTGATGAAAATCTCTTGGCCAACGAGCCTAATTTAGGGTTTGTGCCATCTTTGGATTGTGATCCATATTGGACGTTTGTGCCATATTTTATTCCTATTCTAGTTTCTTCTTCTTCACATGATGACAACGAGGATGAAACTCCACCTCCGCCTACTCACCTTCCTTCAGATGAGTCCATTGAACATGAACATGCACTAGCATCACCGCTTTCGATATGGGTCCATTCAACATGAGAAGTAGTTAGTGATATTTTCGGTGATCCTTCAGATCGATGCCATATACGTTAACAGTTCCAACGAGCCTCTTCTATTTTGGATCAATTGTCAAAGACTCATGATATAGACACATTTGAAGAATCTTCAAGTCTTCCTGATTGGGACACAACAATGATTAATGAAGAGTATCACTCTTTAATGGTGAACAATACTTGGGATCTTGTACCTCTTCCGAATGGAAGAAAACTTGCTAAATGGAAATGTGTGTATAGAGATAAGTATACATAAGATGGAAGAGTTGAAAGACAAAAGGCTCAATTAGTATCCAAAGGGTTCTCTCAAGTTGAAGGTATTGACTTTAATGAAACCTTTTCCCCCATAGCCAAAATGTATTCCATCCACCTTGTTCTAGCCCTTGTTGCCTCACATAAATGGGAGGTCCATCATAAGGGTGTTAAATACGCCTAATGAAACCTTTTCCCCCATAGCCAAAATGAATTCCATCCACCTTGTTCTGTCCCTTGTTGCCTCACATAAATGGGAGGTCTATCATAATGATGTTAAATATGCCTTCTTATATTAGGATTTGCAAGAAAATATCTATATGGAGAAACCTCCTGGCTATGTCCATAATGAATCTAGCCTAGTTTGTCGCCTTAAACAATATATTTATGGTCTTAAGAAAGCTCCTTGATCTTGGTATGAAAAAATGGACAACTTTATTCTTAACACCAACTTCTAGATGTCATTTTGACCCTAATGTCTATACCAAGAAAGTAGGAATCCATCTCATAATCCTCATTCTTTATGTTGATGACCTCATCTTCACTAGTAATGACCCTAAACTTTTAATCCATGTAAAATCCATCCTTAAAAATAATTTTGAAATGAAATCCTTATGGTATTTTCATTATTTCCTTGGCCTCCAAGTATTCCAAACCAAGGAAGGAATTTTTCTTTCCCAGTCTAAGTATGCTTGTGGCCTTCTTCATCGTTTTCACATGGACAATTTTGAACTTCTCCCTTTCAGTTTGGAGTCAAACTTGTTGCCACCTATTAGACAATTGGCTTAGGTTGATGGAAAATTAGTATGGATTGTTGGTTGTCATTGATGTCAACCATTGGAGAGTGATATTGTAGATTGATGTCAACCCTTGGAGAAAGTCTGGTAGCGAATTCTGGTAGCACAAAGGTTTGGGTAATGGACCCAAGGTTGTTTCATGTATAATGGTATGAGTTTTAATATATTTGAAGGTAATAATATTCTATATGGATAGTACATGTCATTCCATTTCCGGTGGTATGTGGAACGTCACATAACTCTTCACGGTTAGAGAGTTATGGCGATGAGAAGTTGGAGAACCTAGGTTTGGGTAATGGACCCAAGTTTGTTTGATGGATAATGGTATGAGTTTTGATATCTTTGCAGGAAATAATATTACATATGGATAGTACATGTCATTCCATTTCCATTGGTATGTGGTCCACATGGATGATTTTAGGGGCTAAATTTCGCTCATGGGCTAATTTTCCATGGTTTTTCCAAACACGAGATTCGCTATTTTAAAAATGATTCGCCCAAATTCTATAGGATAAAATTATTTTACCTTAAAAATCGCCAAAATTTTATAAAAACTATATAAAATCCTTAGAAATTTGAATATTTTTACAAAAATATCACCAAACATTTA
>ML785905.1:1007852-1018343 GCA_009831015.1 Picea engelmannii | reverse complement strand
AAAAACTATATAAAATCCTTAGAAATTTGAATATTTTTACAAAAATATCACCAAACATTTATAGTTGGCATATGAAGGATTAGTAAGATTCGCCAAGGTTTCTACATTTTAAAATAAATTTCCATCCTTAAAATCATCCCTATATGTGGAACGTCGCATAACTCCTCACGGTTAGAGAGTTATGGCCATGTGAAGTTGGAGAACCCTCATGAGTCATCTAGAAGCCCCAAAAGGTCAAAGTAGTCAAAGTGGTTTAAGAGATTTTAGAAGGTAAATAATAAAGTGAAGTGTTGAGTGTACTGTAATTCAAAGTGAATACAAAATAAATTATTTAAATAATAAATTTAATGGAGAAATTAGAAGTGGTTTAACCCTAAAATAAGGAAAGTGGGTTAAGATGGTTAAAAGGTAACCCCTTGAGGAAGCTACATGAAAGTATAAATAAGAGGAAATACTCTCTCATTTTAATAAAACTTGAGCATATTGAATATCTACAGGTGACTGAGGTAACCAAAGTATATCTAAGCCGAATTTCATAGGGAAGGTGAAGTAAAGAAGGCTGGAATTCAAGGGACGATAAATTCTTTTGATGATGCTTTCTAAGGCATGTTATTTACAGGTCATCTCACTATTTTCACAATAAATGTTTTTCTATAATGATTTAGACTATGAAAATGGGAGGCCATTGAGGAAACATATCCAAGTAGATGTGGTACAAATTTCAACTTGTGGGTCGTTGTATTTTTGGAGTTACACACCATGGAAAATAGGGTTTGTGGCTAGTCCTGAAACTAGTCTAAAACATGTGTTTCGGGTAAAGACATCATAACTTCTTCATAACATATCTAAATTTAGTAAGAAAAAATGTGTTGGTTAGAGTACAATTTTCAGTATTCTGTGTACAATTTTCAGATCCATACAACAAATATTCCATGCAGGGCATGCTCTACAAGTTCGCTCTCTAGAATAAGCCAAAATTCAACAAGATATGCCATTTTTGCTATAACTCCTTTTCTGAGAGATTCCAAGTAGTTACATCTGGAGGAATTACATAAAACACACTGAATAACATTGTGTACTATTTTCAGATCTTTACTCATTATAGGTACATAGTTATGATTATTTCAATTTAGGGTTGTTGACTAATCCAAAACTAGTCATGTGAGACTAAAGTAAAGTTTGATGAAAATGCTAGTCTCTTGTTGGTAAAGTTAAGGAAGGTTTGTAGGTATGTGATCATATACACTAGGTCTATTATAGAGTTTCAAATCATATTTGGATGATGAAATTGATGAGGGCTTTTGGTTGAGGTACATGTTGGGTACATGGTTGAGAAAAGTAGTTGATGAGTTGGCACATACATGAGGTGTATAGTTGATGATGTTGGTACATCTTGATGAGTCATAGTTGATGAGTAGTTGATACATGATTGGTACATAATTGGTACATGGTTGGAGGCACTTGTTAGTAGTATTTTTGACACATGGTTTATGGATTATGTAGCATACTTGTATTGGTATATTACTAGAAGCACATATTGATCTTGGTGATGATTATGAGTTGTTGTGTTATGCTTGGTTGATGCACATCTTTGAGAGTTGTCTTGGTGATTGATCTTGGTGAGTAGATCTGATTTGGTTGATAAGATTGATGAGATAGGTTGTTTGGACAGGTTGTTGTGACAGGTTATTTGTACAGGTTGGTGCATGGTTGATGCACTTGTCTATGGTACATGTTGATTATAGGTTGTTTGGTATAGGTTGGTGCATGGTTGATGCACTTTTTTATGGTACATGTTGATTACAGATTGACGTACAAGTTGATGCATGGTTGATGCATGGTTTAGGTTATTGGTACAGGTTGTTTGGTGTAGGTTGATTGGTACAGGTTTACAACAATATATCTCACACTGATAGTGTGACAATGGTTCCATCATTCTACTTATACATCAGGGTGGTTGGACGGGGCAAGAACATGTGGTTGTATCCACCTTCCGATTGTAGCTGGAGAACATAGGGGGTTGTAGCCTCCTTCTGGTTGTAGCCAGAGAATTGGGGAGTTGTAGCTTCCCTCAGGTTGTAGCTTGAGAAACTAGGGTGTTGGAGCTTCCTTCCAGTTGCAGCTGGAAAACAAAGGAAGTTGGTGCTTCCAATGAATGCAATTCTTAAAGACATATAAGAAAAATAATTCCGTGGTTTTCTCCTGCTTTGGGTTTCCATGTAAAACATTGGTGTACTGTGTATGTGTGTGATTGCTCATTTGTTCATTGTTTATTTACTCTGAAACTATTGGATGATAATGCTACATTGATATAACACTTGCATTTTATGGTGAAAAGTGATTAAATTTCTCTATTACTAATTCACCCCCCCCTCTTAGTAATCCAACACAACTTTCTTCTTAACACCGACTTTTCTAGATGTCATTTTTACCCTAATGTATATACCAAGAAAGTAGGAATCCATCTCATAATCCTCATTCTTTATGTTGATGACCTCATCTTCACTAGTAATGACCCTAAAATTTTAACCCATGTAAAATCCAGCCTTAAAAACAATTTTGAAATGAAATCCTTAGGGTATTTTCATTATTTCCTTGGCCTCCAAGTATTCCAAACCAAGGAAGGAATTTCTATTTTCTAGTCTAAGTATGATTGTGGCCTTCTTCATCCCTTTCACATGGAAAATTTTGAACCATCCCCTTCTCCCTTCCAGTTTGGAGTCAAGCTTGTTGCCACCTATACTACTCCCAAAGTTTATGTCACTTTGTACCGTTAGTTAGTTGGTAGCCTCATATATTCGACTCATACCCATCCTGATATTTCTTTTGTTGTTGGTATTATTTCCTGGTATATGAAAACACCCCATGAAAGCCATTGGAAATAAACTAAAAGGATACTTCAGTATGTTTAGGGTACAATTTAGTTTGGTATACATTACAGTTCAGAGGGGACTCCTTTGTTGGTTGGTTTCATTGATTAGGATTGGGATGATGACCCTAATGATTGAAATTATGCTGTAGGTTATGTTTTCAACCTTGGTTCTGGACGTGTCACTTAGGATTGTAAGAAACAACAAGATCTTTCTCTTTATTCAACAAACGTAGAGTACCAAGAATCAATTAATGCAAGTCAAGAAGCATTGTGTCTTCAACAAATCCTTTTAGAGTTTGGATTCCATCAACAACATCTGATCAAACTATGGTGTGACAATCAGAGTTCCATGAAGATCGATGAATATCCAATTCAACATAAACACAACAAACACATCGAGCTACACACACACTTCATCAGAAAGCTCATTTATGATAGAGTTATTGAAATGCTCTTTTTTCCTACAGAAGATCAAGTTGCATACATTTTCAGAAAATCTCTTACAAAAGAAAATATTTCAAAACTTTGATCTATGTTAGGAGTTCAAGAAGTTGTCATTAAGGGGGGATTTTCTCTAATTTCTCCTTGTTTCTCCTTTTGTGTCACATTTCTAAATCCTTCAATCATATCCCAATTTGTTCTTAAGGGGGGATGTTAGGATATTTAAACACTTAGGAGTTAGTTAAGATCAACTTGGTCTAATGTGTTGTTAGGTTATAATGTGTTTCTTAGTGTGTTTCTTTAGTATGCATTTGTAATTTGATGGTCAAGATATGTTCCTGATGTAGAGTGATCTGATTGATCATATTCTCCTCGATATTAATGTGTACATTGATCCATGGATTAACACTTGATTTGTCCATGATCTCTATTTAAAGAGCATGTAGGGTCATTTATTGATGTCCGATTATGAGAAACTCTCTATCATATATTTTCTTTTTCATTAATAAATTTCCTTAAGTGGCCACATTGGCTGGTGCCATGGATGTTTCCCTATAGAGGTTTTACCAAATAAAAAAATTGGTGTGTTGATCTCTGATCTGGTCATGTAAGTGGTTACTGAAGGTGTCCATACTTTGTTGGAATACCATGTTTTTTCAAACATGGTGTTGGGCATAGGAGGTCGACTATTTTGTGGATGAGTGTTAGGCATGAGGAGGAATGGCACTTGGACCTAGGAGAAATGGGACCACATGGAACACCGATGGAGGTATAGAACTTTTCTTGAAGGATTATTGCTTAGAGGGTGCTCCACTAGAGGTTTCTTTTGGAACCAGTTACACAGATGGAAGAGGACCATTGATATTGCGAGACTGTCTTGGAGAGCATGCATTGTTGTGATGAGGAGCCCTTAACTTAGTTTCTCATTATTATTAGTAGGTTCATCATTGTTTTAATGAGTTGTTTTGTTGGGACATGTGAGATGAAATGTTATATGTTTTAGTATGCCTAGAAAAAACTAGAAATTAGATTTAGTGTTGTTACAATTCAATTGTTCTAAAAGTAATTTTCAGATCCATGTGTTGGTTGATATTGTGCCGGTAGGACTGTGATATTAATCTCTCCTTCAAGTATATTTTTGGTGTTTATATTCTTGAGATTTCCTAGTAAAATATTGGACGAAACTGAGCTATTTTTGGTTGTAATAAATATTTTAGATTCAACCATGTTGTTGAAATTTCTATGAAGTAGATCTATGCCTCATAGACACAAGTTGGAAATTTTAAATTGGGAAATGTTTTGAAATTTTTACAAGGACAACAATGGTTTTAAGGAGATCCATCATGGGAAGAAACTCCAACATATTCATTAGTCTAAAATAAGTCAATTAGTAAGTGTTTACAAAAGTGATCTTAAATAACCTCTGGGATTCCACATCCATAAGGTTGCATCTATAGATACCTTACACTTCTAATCTTGTAGATAATTTGCTTATCTATCGATTGTTTATGAATATATAATTTCTCATACATGTTGCAACTTCCAACTCACATGGAAATGTTCACAATGTTTAATGACTCCAACTTCTAGCTCAAAGGCTCTTTCTACAAGATTCTTCTTCTTCATGACAAAACTCTTGGTTGGTCATGAAACTTTGACCAAATTCCATGCTCTAATTGTTCAATATCCAACTTGTCTTATAGATTCTTATGTTGTCTCCTCCACGGATTCCATGGACTTAGCCCTAAGTAAAATACTATTGGTCTAACTTACAAAGTCTTCTTGAATTCCATCTATTACTAAATTATATCAACTATGTTATTCTTCTTCAACATCTTCATCAAATAATTGCTATATTTCTATGTGTCTCCATGACTATAAAGATTTTATATTTCTAAGATATCTCATTTCTTTGGTAATTCCTTAATGTGCATAGCTTGTCTAAGGAATGATCATTATGTATCGTTTATGGTGTCTCTAAATAAACAATGCACAACTCTCCTATAGTTGCATCCTTCTTCACAAACCTTTTTCAACACTCAAATCTCTAGCTGTTATGAACCAAACTCCACAAATAGCATAAGAATAGAAAGAATAAGTACCTCTGCACCTTGAGAATGATAAACATTCAATGAATAATAATCCACTTTGAGGGAGAAACCTTGTTTTTCAATATATCCAATGCACAAGACAAGATGCCTATGCAAATTAACCTCCTTTATTATAAATAACAGATAAAGTGAGCATCATGTAACCTACCACTAAGCCAACCTAACCATAAATAATATACTAATAATGAATGAGGGTTAAGGCCTTGACATAGCCCCCTCTTTAAAAAAGGATTTCCCCTCAAAGATTGTAATTGAGGGCATTTCTTCATGAATTGTTCATTTTCCCATGTAGCTTCTTTTGGAGGAATATTCTTCCACTTGATTAGGTACTCCATAATGGTTCTATTCCAAAGAGATAGAGAACATTGATCTATAACTTTTTTTTGCTCAAGAATCAACTTCTCTTCTTCATCTAATTATGGAAGTTTTGTTTACATTGGTAGAGTTTGTCCCAGAACCTTTTTTAGGAAAGATACATGGAATTTTTTTTGGATGCAAGAAGAAGGTGAATCTAATTCATATGCCACTTGTCAAATATTGAGAACAAGAATGTAGGGTCCATTAAATTTTAATTTGGATCTAGTTTCTGATTCTTCTTTTGTTTGGGAATATATTTCTTATAAGGTTGTAGTCTCAAAAATACCCAATCACCCTCCTCAAATTGTATTTCACTTTGATGTTGATCTTCTTTTCGCTTCATCCTATTTTGTGGCATTTGAAGGTTTTCTTTTAGAATGTTCAAATTTTCTTTAGTCTTCTCCATATGTGACTGTATTTCTTATACTTTGGACTAGTAATGAAAAAAGTATGTGATACTAGGAGCTAGACATCCATAAAGAGACTTAAATGGAGACATCTTAGTAGATGAGTGATAGGTGGTATTATACCACCATTATGCTAGAGGAAACCACTTTACCCATTGATATTTATTATTTGAAGAATATCAATATAGATGACCCTCTAAACATTTGTTAACTATTTATGTTTGACCATTTGTTTGTAGATGACATGTTGAACTCATCTCTAGTGTTGTTCCACTCATTTTGGAGAAACACCCTCTCCCTTTTTTGTTACTTGCCCACACCCTTATTTGAGACCTATCTCATCGGATTCCCCTTTTTTCCCTAATCATTGTGATACCTCTCATTTTTAACTTTTTTTTTCCCCTTATGGCCCACTCCTCATCCACTCATGTCTCCCACCTGCCAAGAAGAAACCAATCAAAAACTTAGTACCAAACTTACTCCCCTTTAGGACTAAGTAAATAAGGACATTATGACCATTCATGAAAAAATGGACTACATCCAAGAGCATCTTTGTAACCAAATCAATGAAGTACATTTTTCTCTCAACGAATTCATAAAAAAATTCCAGGGTCCTTCCTCCTCTAACCCACCTCTCTCTATTGAAGGTTTTGACTCAAACCAGCCTCTACACTCTCATTCCAACCCCCTACCTCGTGACCCCCGTATCCCTAGAGTAGAGGTAAAATTTTTTTATGGATTGGATCCACAAGCATGGGTTACACATATGGAACACTATTTCTCCTTGCATGGTATCACTGATGAGTTAACCAAGATTCATTAAGGAATTCTCAGTTTGGATCCGGAAAAATGGAAATGGTAGAAATGGAATCATAATGCATGCCAAGGGTATGTTTCTTGGTCACAGTTTGTTGTAGATCTGTATGAACTCTCGGACACGAACACCCACCATTTAGGACATTTAACCAAGTTGAAACATTATGGAACAATGGAAGATTATATTGTTTCTTTTGAGCATTTGGATTTTCGAACAGAGTGCATGACATATGCTTTCTTCAAAGAATGATTTATCAGTGGCCTCAAGGATGAAATTCACACCCAGGTTATCATGGCTCTCCCTTAGACTTGGTTGGAAGCCACTAAGCATGCCAAGGAGGCACAACAAGTCATCTTGGCCCAAAGCAAAAAACCTCCTTTTGTCCCTCTCCCTAAACCCAACCCCCTACCCCTCATGCCACTCCTCTCAAGGTCCACACGTTAACACAGGCATAAATGGTTGAATGCCAACTCAAGGATCTTTTCTATAATTGTGATGATAAATACTTTCCAGGGCACAAGTGTAAAGAACAAAAACTTTTTATGTCCAATTCTGAGGATGTTTTTGATGACTATGTTGAGGTTTCACCTGATGCAACGATACAACCAATCGATGATATTACACCACCCTTGAATCCTCCCGAAGATGAACCACTAATTTCACTACATGCTCTCACTGGTTGTTCAGCTCCCCAAACCCTCAAATTGATTGGTTACATTAAGCACATGAAAGTTATCATCCTAATTGGTAGTGGCAACACTCATGATTCATTCATCCCCACCTTTCCCAAGAATTTAATTTCTATATCTGTGCTGTCAACAATTTTTAAATCATTATTTCCAATGGTGGTTCCATGAAATGTGGAGGGCCCTATGAAAATATGTGCTTGTAAATTGGTCAGTATAACTTGAAATCACACATGTTTTCTATTGACATGGGTGTTTGTGACATTGTTCTTAGTGAGGAATGGTTATGAACCCTAGGATCCATACTCATGGATTTTAAGGAGTTAACCATGTAATTCCAATAGGAAGGCCAACAATATAAATTCCAAGTCCTTACTGCAATCTCTTCGGAGATCATCAGTTCCCACTGCATGGAAAAGTTACTGAAAAAAGGTCATTCTGGCATCATTTCCCAACTCCATTCCATTCAAGAAATTGAGACACCCTCAGTACAACTCGACCTTCAAGCTATCCTTTCATGCCATCACAAGGTTTTCCAAACACCCCAGGGCCTTTCTCCCTCATGTGGTGACCATGATCATTCCGTTCATTTAATACCAGGCAGTCTTCCTCCCAATGTTTTCCCTTATCGTCATCCTTTTTATCAAAAAAATTAAATTGAGAAAATTTTCCACGAACTGTTACAAGCAGGTGTTATCCATCCTAGCACTAGCCCCTATTCTACCATTGTTGTCATGGTTCTCAAGAAGGAAGGAACTTGGCGCATGTGTCTTGATTTTCGTGCCCTCAACAAACTTACTATTAAGGACAAATTCCCCATTCTTCTCATAGATGACCTTTTGGATGAACTTAGTTGGGATCAACACTTTACCAAACTCGACCTCTATTCTGGCTACCACCAGATATGTATGAAAGAGGAATATATTCCCAATATGAAATTTCACACTCATGAGGGCCACTATGAGTTCTTGGTAATGCCCTTTGGTCTCTGTAATGATCCCTCCACTTTTCAAAGTCTCATGAATCATGTCTTTTGTACTTTCCTCCATCACTTTGTGTTAGTTTTCTTTGATGACATTCTCATCTATAGTAAAGCATGGCCAACCCATCTCACCCATGTAGATCAAGTTCTCCATATCCTCTCCATGCACAAAATTTTCATTAAACAATCTAAATGTGCTTTTGGTGTCTCTGAAGTTGAGTACCTGGGTAATATTGTTGGAAAGGATGGTGTAAGGATGGATCCCAAGAAAATTGAAGCTATGCAGAATTGGCCTTGCCCCAAAAATATTAAAAATATGCATGGTTTCATAGGTTTAACGAGATATTATCACAAGTTTGTTCAAAATTATGGAAAATTTGCGCCCCCATAACAACTCTCCTTAAAAAGAATTCCTTTAGTTGGAATCCAACAACAAACCAATCCTTCCAAGCCTTGAAGGATGCTATGCGCACTACTTTTGTACTGGCCCTACATAATTTCATCAAGACCTTTGTTCTATAATGTTATGCATTAGGGAGAGGAATCAGGGTAGTGCTCATGAAAAATGGACGCCCTTTGGCTTTCACCAGTAAACAATTGTCAGAGCGACATTTGGGCCAATTGATATATGGAAAAGAAACGATGGCTATTTTGCATGTAGTGGATCTATGGTGCCCTTATCTATTGGGACAACACTTCCAAATTAAAACAAACCATCAAATTCTCAAGTACTTCCTTGAACAACACATTTCATCACCATAGAAACAAAAATGGGTGACCAAGATATTTGGATATGATTATGAGATCATTTACGAAAAGGGTAAAGAAAATGTGGTGGATGGCACTCTTTCCAGGAAATATGAAGAAAAAGGTTCCCTCTTTTCCCTCTCTTTCATTTTCGTTGTCTGGATTTAGGATGTATGCCAGGAATGGTTGAACGACCCCAAAATATACATCCTCATCCAAAAATTGCAACAGGATCCTCAAGCTACTCTAGGGTACTCTTGGTACAATGAAGAGTTTTTCTATAAAGGTCGGCTATATTTAAGAAAACAGTTGGCATTTAAATCCAAGGTGCTCTTTGAGTTCCATGTTTCTTGATCCGGATTTTATGAGCAGAACGAAATGAATACAGATTATTAACAGGTGCTTAACACAAAAATAACAGAGATACAGTAAAACTGGTTTTCTATTAAATAACGAAATAAGCTGAAACTGTAAAATGCAGCGGAAACAAGCTTGCTAGAATGGTGGCGGCTTATCTCTGAGAAGAGATGTGACGAAAGCGCGCATTTGCCAGAAGATCATTACAATGAGGCTCTGAAGGCCTTTTTACAATAAACAGGAATGCCAAAAGTCCTAGACATCCAAAAACCTAACCCTAGGAGATGAAGTGCCAAGAGTCATGTGGGCCCCGTTTGGGTAAGTTGGTACATCAACTTCCCGGGTCGTAACTTTTGCATACGATCTCTGTTTTAGGCATATAATACCTCATTAGAAATATCTATCCGAGGACTACAACATTTCGACAAAATTTCATGATGAAATTTTTCTACCGCAACATACCCCAAAAAGTGTCGTTTAGGGCCTCAAAACGGCTCCAAAAGTTCAGGACCCGAAAAACTGCTAAAAATAGTAAATTGCCAAAAATGTCAGAAAACTGTTTTGAGCCAGCTGGAAAGGTGGGTGGCCACCGATATCCATCTGGATCAATCCTCCCTCCTTAGGAAGCAATGGTCTCCATTGCGTTGAGTTCCCCCATTAGATGAGGAAATTTCTGCTGAATTTGGCCCCGGGTGAGCCACTTGCCTTGGTGCA
>ML785905.1:982294-996187 GCA_009831015.1 Picea engelmannii | reverse complement strand
ACAAGGAGACTTAGTATTAGGATCATATTATATTATCTCATATTGTATTTTGAATTGGATGTATTGTAAAAGGAGGTTTCCCCCTCAAAGTGGACTGTAATCATCGACTCTTTATCATTTTTTAAGGTGTTGGATCATAACAACCCATGTAAGCTTCCAATAGATGTTCATCACTTATGTTATCCACCCTTGTTGAAAATGCCTGAAATTATGAATCATAATCTTCAACATCACCTAAGTGCTTGGTTCTTGTTATGTAACATCCCCATTTTTAATTCCCGCAATTATAATGTAATTTTATAAATGTGAATTAGGTTGGTGAGCCAGAATGTTTGGGGCAAAGAGCCCATATTGAATATTATGGCCAGGGGACATATTGTATATTATGAACATTGAAAGGATTAATGAAAGTAGTGATATCTGGCTGCGATACAAGAGGGATGAAAACTATGGGGGAATATGATTCCACTAAAGAGATGGGTCCAACGAGGATTTTATTTATGGGTATTAATCCAACCCACATTCCTGAAAATTATTATCATTGTGTATAAAATTTTATTTTGTTGTTGAGTGTCCCAAAGACAATCATTGAATACCTTTCACTAGGTGGGTGTCGAGGTCACATCCCATAGTTATTGTAAGCATGGGGCTGAAGTACAATCAACATTGGGAAAAGTGAGCAATCAATTGTCTTGAGAAAATAGAGGAAATTCGTATCGGAATAGAGAGAGTTTTTAGCAAGAATATTTTGAGTAGCAAAGGGAATAATTGAGTGTTGGGAAGAGCACAAACCATGATATTCTTGAAGACAACCATTGTTTAGTGGTGTATTATCTTGGAAATGAGGTTTGTGTTCCTGCAAAATAGTCTGTAAGCCTGTAGTGCATTTTTCTGTTGAGGAAATGGCTCACGATCCTTTTGAAGGATACTTTGAGCACTCCTGAAGTAGCTGAGAGTTCCTGAAGTCCCCAACAGAGAGATTTATGACCAACCTAGTGCATTGGAAGCCATGATAAATGAATGGTATAGCCCAAGGGACTGTGAGCTAGTGAAGGGTGTACATTCCTTGGATTGTGTAGGTTGTGTGTAAGAGAGAGAGTTGGTGGATTGGAATTTTTGTAGGAGAAAAGACTGGGTTTTGGGCTGTTGAGTGTGGAGAGTATAAAATTAGAGGGCTATATCTCCTTGTGGACTCATAGCATCAACTCGGGGGTGTCCCACTATTGAGAGAAAATGAACAACAACACCTATGGATGGGAGGTTCATCTTTCGTACGCAACCATTTGGATATATTTATAAACAAACAAGTGTTATGTTGTGTTTATTATGATTAATCCGCTATGCAATTGATTATTGAATGCTGTATGTTTGCTGTGTGAATATTGGGTACATTCATGTTTTTATAAATGTTGTAGATGCATGAGTAAATATGCATATTGCTTTGCTGTAATTTTTATGGGCCCGCTGCCCCTTGGTTTCCTTTTATATATATGGGGGAGTTTTTAAATACATTTTAGCAGGATAAGTCATTTTTGTAGTGACAAGACTTAGCATTGGTGCTGGGTATGTTACATGTCAACTGACTAAAGTAGTCTTGTTCCCAAAATTTTCCATATTGTGCTTCTAAGTCTCTTGTAAATAAACTTGAAGTTTAGTGATAAGAACGTGGATTCCTTTTAACTACCCATTGATACCATTGATATGGTTTTGTCTCGAAGTACAAATTTTCTAAGGAAATCCTTTTCTTATCATCCATAATATTATGCAATTCAAAGTATTTCTCTATTTGGTTCATCCATGCAAAGGCCTCCATTCCATCAAACTTATTTAATTCAACCTAGGGAAAGTTGATACCTTTAGGAACCCATCCATAATTAACTCCACTATTAGAGTTAAATCCTCTTGACATATGATTATTAATGGAAGGTTTTTCAACATGAATACTACCTTTATTGTCATGAATACCTTTGGTCACATTATCACTTTTAGGGAGCCTCTCATCTAGGGTCTATATGAGGATGACCACCACTTTCTATTCCATCTTTTCATCCATATTATTTTCCATCTATTCCCTATTTGATCCATCTTATTTTCCATCTACTGTATTTGTGTTTTTGTGTTTACCAAATCATCATTTGTTATTGACCTATCACTCAATTCGTTAAAGGTTCTCCAATTTGGATGGCTGGTTATGTATCTCTTCACTTTCTTCACGAGTCATGGTTGAGCTCTTTGGAGGTTTAATTAGGGAGTATAATTTTTTGTGACACCCTTTTCCTTGTGGGATAACAATAATATTTATCTATAGTTAACTTTACCACACTTTTAAATAACCTAAAACATATCTTCTAATCACAATTATGTCATTTGTAAGTTACATACCTTTAAAACCCCAATTTGGAGACTACTATGTAAGCTAAACTTGCACTTGATATAAATATGAAATTTATACACCTCTGATTTTTAAATTTTGGTATTTGGTATCCTAACGTGTCTTCTCTAGAATGCCATAAGTTGGATTGAATTATGATGTGCCAATGAAAAGTTATGGTAACTTCCCTAAAACTTACTGATTTTTTCCTTTTAAGGAGAATGAACTTGTATGGAATGTCATGTGTTCATTTTTTTCCGAATTAAATCTAAAATTTTAACCTCAAATACTATGGTCCATACCCTACTCAAAAAAACTAGTGGCACTCAATTTGGATATTTATAGAAGCATATATAACTATTTTACCTATAACACTTGTTAGAGACTAGTTTTAGGGCTAGTAAAAAACCCTAAATTCCTTAGCATATAACTTGAAAAGTATAGTGAGTCATAATCTAAATTTTTTACCATAGGTAATTCACTATATGTCATCGGTCTTCCAAAAATTTCACTATTTGAAACTTCCCAAGAAAAGGTTATAGTGAATCTTCCAACATGATCCAATTGGGACTAAAACCCTAGGATTGTATGCTCTAAAACCAAAAGTTATGAACCAAACTCCGCAAATAGCATAAGAATAGAAATAAGAAGTAAATTCATGCCTTGAGAATGATGAAGAGTCAATATAATGATCTAATTTGAGGGGGAAACCTCCTTTTACAATATATCCATTGCACAAGACAAGATGCCTGTACAAATGAATCTCCTTTATTATAAATAGGAGATAAAGTGAGCATGATGTAACCTACCACTAATTCAACCTAACCATAAATAATAAAATAATAATGAATGAGGGTTAAATCTTTGAAACTAGCACTCTAGCTTCTTACGGGCCTTCTCTAGGAGTTATTTACAATAATTCCTCTTCTTTGCCTGTAAATTAAACAATTGGTTCACCTTCCCCATGTCATTTGATTCCAATTTCCCAATGGCAATGAAGTGGTTCAAAGGTTATTGTTGATGTGTCATACACATGGCATACATGTTCTACTTTAGATATATTCATTACATATTCACTAGGCCATTATATATAGGTTCATATATGCCTCCTCCAAGAAACGATTATAATCAATAAATTCCATGGTAACCATAAATTGTGTGTTAATTGACCAACAATCCCAATCAATTTAGTCCTTACTTGTTTGATTACTCATCGACCATAAGTCATCAACAATCCGATAAATAAGAGTGGATAGACCTTACAATATTTTCATCAAAATACTCCACCAACATGCATTCATTGTTGACATTCATTAACCATCAATGTGCTCTTGAGTTGATTATATTCAATTGAGTAAATCCATCAATTTTGTCTAAATTTATTGCTTTCCAAGTTGATCTTTCTTAATCAACATAGTCCTTATTTGAAATTTGATCTAATTGATTATTCAACTTTTTGGAAAATGCCTTACCCCTAGAAACTTTTAACTTTCTCTATTAAACTTCCTTTAATATTAGGATCTATTTTAAGATCAACTGGTTTGTGCCAAATTTGACCTTGAAAATGGATTATTAGAAGCCATTCAACCGAATATGGATTGATGGTGTCATCTTTAGGTATTGGATTATGAGCAACTCTCATTCAAGAACAACTCCTACCATGAGTATGGCTACTTTGGCATAGATTACAAGAAAGGTCCAATACCCCCAATTCCATCCCTTTAATAGAAAACACAAATGGTTAGCCAAAATAAATGCAGCCAACCAACAAATCCTCCAACAGAGTAAAAAAATATCACCTCACCCTCAATTGAGCTTCAACAAATCATTTTAGGTCCCAAGTGAGAAGGAACTAATTGAGTATTAAGAAGTTGATCCTTGGGAAGATAACATTGAGGAGGACGAGTGCAAGGGAGAGGAGTAGATAAAGAGGGAAGTAAATAAGTCGATGATGAATGAGAAGGTAGAGCAAGCAAGGGAGGATGTCCCCCTTACCTAGGAGGTACTAAATATAAATACTTGAACCTCCTCATATGTTGGCACTATTAAACATATGTTCAACTCCTAATTGCCAATTGCAATTGGCCTAAAAACCATAAAAGAAGTCTAGGGAAGAAAAACTAGCAAAATAAAGTGTTGGGTTCATAGTCTTCACTTGCCAAATTGCAAGGTTTGTCTAATAATTAGATATGTTATTTTGATGTATCTTTCTAGGTAATCAATTTGTCAAGCAATGTTCAAGTCATTTTGTAAATCAGTCCAAGAAGAATGTGAAGAGCACTATCCACCCTCCACCTCACTTTTCTTTTGGGTTGGAAAATCGACATGATAGAAATACTCTTCTGCATTTTTGTCATATCAGGTTATACGTATGACTGCAACACTAATATTTTTCTTAATACAAAATATAACTATGACTATTTAAAAAAATAGATGAAAACTTGTTTTCCTTTTTAGCAATTTTTCTAATTTGATTCAATATCAATATCTTATATTTTAATAAATTAAAAAGTTATTGTGTTTTATAATTCACAAAGTTGGATTTAAGTTATTTCTCATAGTTTAATAAATCAAAAACTTATTATAGTGTTTTATAATTCACAAAGTTGGATCTAGTATAATTAATAAAAACAAAGTGATATTAACATTCCTACCAAAGCTAGTTTTACTTAAAACACATGTATACCTATACTCATTGTAAACTAATGCTTGTCACTATGCAATATGTTAACTCCCAAAATGAAACCGTCCTTTCGGTCGAGTTTTGTTGTGGATAGCATGGCTATCGGTAGTGTCCTCAAGTCATTTTTGAGTTTTTATAGCTGCAAAACTTAGGTTTTGGTTTTTGTTTTAGAAAATAATATGACCCATAAAGTCTTCTTTTCAAAATTTTCATAATTCACTTTCAACAGCTAACGTGTGTCCAAAAGTTGAGTGTTAGCTGTGGAAAGTGGCGACTTTCAGCAGCTAAGGAGCGCTTCTCATAAGTCTTTGCGCTGTTGAAAGTGGTGAATTTCAAAATGTACAAGAATCAGTTTCGCGGGTCGTGCGCTGGTGAAAGTGCAAACTTTCCACAGCTACGGAGCAATTCTTTCGAGGTCGTGCGCTGTTGAAAGTGGAGACTTTCCACAGCTAACGGGGGTTTTCCACAGGGTCTTGCGCTGTTGAAAGTGGAGACTATCAAGAGCTAAGGGGTGTTTTCCACGGGCCGTTGGCTGAAGAAAGCGGGAATCACGTGCGTGATTTCCACGTCTTAAAGCAAATGATGATATGATCATCCCACGTCAGGCAAATCCAAATCATGCGCTGATGAAAGTGAGTAATGATGGAAACTCAAATTCTGCACGTCAAAATAGGATTGTGATGCGAATCCGGCTCAGAAACTCACACTCCACAATCATGGTATCAGGGATGGCAAGTTCGAGTTCAGTGGTGCAGGTACAGAGGAGGTACCGCCGGCCTGACAACATCAAATCAAATTGTGGTTTCCATATCACACACCCTTCATGGAGGTTTGTTAAAGTTTCATTTGTTTCAAAACAAAGCCAACGTCCGAAGTGCTTTCAATAGTGCAGAACCTCGGCTTGACCAACAGTTGCAGGGGTTACAAATTGTTGGGATCTTCGAGTTACAGTATGGCGAGGAGACACAGCGGTGCTCTACTCAGGAGAGAACTGGATAGCCTGTCCTTTTTACAGACACATCCCGAATTCCAGAAGCATTTTTCGAATGCAAGGTGTATTGAATTCATTGAGAGGTTGCAAGTTGGTTGCCACCAGTCTACAGTAGAATCTTTTGCCAAGACTTTCGATGGGAAAAAGGCTCGCGTCGGGTCCATGAAAATGGTGGTAGATGAAGCTTCTATTGCTGCAGCAACAGGCCTACCAAGAACCAGTCAGAACTAGTTTAAAACCACTGCTCCCAAAAATTTGGATTTCAGAGTTTATTTGAAAGAGGGGTACATGCACAAGGCATGGATAAAAGGTATGCTAGTTTCTTATCTAGACGAAGAATGGTAGGAGCTGTTCAAAGGTATCCAACTGTACATTACCTCGGAGGGCAGGTATGATAAACTTATGATGTATCACTTTAAACTCCTGGATCATTTCACAGGCAAGACTCCTCTTAATCTTCCTTATTTCCTACATAAAAGTTTGACTAAGGTTTGCAAGAAGATTAGAGCTCAACCCTTGAGCATGAAAACTACTCTGTGTCACTTCGGCCTCATAAAATTGATTATCCTGGAGGAATTGAAACAACAGGAAAGGAGCTGGGAGCATTTTCTATTCTGGGAAGGTTTTGAAACACAGAACTAGATTGCAAATGAACAAGGGAAGGGTTCAAAGAAACAATCGTCTCCTCAAAGCAGTTCAAGAAAAAGAAGGACCCTGCCAGGACCTCTAGAAGACAGAATATCTGGAGTGAAGCCCCACAGGTTGAAGAGAAGGTTAAATTTTGAGCAGACCACAGAGCAAACCACAGAGCATCCTACAGAGCAGAGTACAGGGAAGGGAACCAATATATTAAACTTTCCCTATTCAGACTCAGGATCAGAACAACAAGATCAATGCCCTGTCACCAAGATCCCTGAGAAGTCAACTGAGTGTGCACAAAACTATGAGAATTTCACTCATACAGAACAGGGAGAAACATCAAAAAGCTCCAAGTCAAAGAAGTCTTAGAAAATCAAGCATCTGAAAGAGGTCAGAGCTCAGCAAGGGGTCTTGGAACGGGTGATTAAAGAAAGGTATAAGAAGTTGTCTGATAACTTCGCCCAAACCAATGCTGCGTTTGAGAGATTGGCTAAGGAAAGTGTTAAAGAGAAGAAGAGGAAGAAAAAACTCACCAAAGATTACAATATCCTGTGGTGGCTTGCCAAACGCCTCAAAAGGCGGATAAGAAGGTTGAAACAAAAACTAAGGCAAAAATCCCATCCAGATCTGAAGGTACTCGCTCAAGTCGCCGTTAATATGCAAGGTGAGAAATCGGAGACACACTGAGTTTTGTTGAAATCAAAATTTTGGAGGTGGAAACTCGTTTTGAGTGCCATCAGGGCTTTCAACAGTGCAAAGCGATATTTTATGACCCGTTAGCTGTGGAAAGTGGCGACTTTCAACAGCTAACTCGCGAAATATTAAACGAGTTAGCTGTTGAAAGATGGAAAATTCTTTTTTGAAGCCAGGGACAGAACGGTTCATTCCAAACAAGTTTTGAAGGAGTTCTAGCGTATCAAGGAGCTATCAGATCGCATGCAAAGGGCACAACATCAGAGGTTCGAGAGAATTTTGGCAACCACATGCAAAACCATTTCCTCAAAAATTGACCATGAACGTTGGGAAGATCCAACTGTCAAGACAGGTGTCCTGTTATTCTTCACCACATTGCAGATACCAGGAGCTGAAGGATGCAGATGGCGAATTTTGGAGGTTGAAGACAGTTCGAGTTCTAAGTTTAGATGTTAAGACTTTATTTTTCAAGTTGTTTAGATAGAATTGGATTGTTTTTATTAAATACAAATCCATGTTTTTAGGATCTGTAAAACTGTTTGTAAGAGGCTATAAATGCCTATTTTTGATATGAAACAAGGGTTCAAACTGGGAGACATTTTCATGCCATTGTATACACTCTTTTTGCAGAAATAAAGTGGAGTTTTCTTTCGTTTGAAATACCAGAATTATTCATCTTTCATTCTCTGTACTTTAATTTCAGTTTATTTTAGTTCATAAAGACTGTTACCTCTTTGTGGAACTCATAGGCTTGAGATTAAAGGATTCCCTGCTGTCTTGTATTAGGCCCTACTTTCATTAGTATTGGAAAATCAAGAATAGTTTTCTCCATACTCTCTTTCAATTATTGGATCTGGTTATTGTTTACTGAAAGCACTGTATCTTTAGATGTGTGATGAGTTGTTTCTTATACAAACCATTGAAGACCCCATTGTCCCAAACACCTAAAAATCATTATTTCTAAGTTACCAAGCACCTTTGGTCTACAACCACAAAGGGTTTCTTGGAGTGATAACAAATTGGCGCCGTTGCCAGGGAGACGAAATTCAAGCTCTGCTTTCCTGGGATACGACACAGAGCTGATCTTTGATGATAGACAAAGATTAGACACTTTCAGTTGGTTGTAATCATCTATCTGGTGACTCCACAAGTTCATCCTGGCTCCTAAGAGGATCAGTACTAGGGCGAATCCTCAAGAATCACCGATCACACCAGTGTCCAATCTAGAATCAATTCTCAGAAAAGGAAAGACGATTCAAGGTCAAACTTCAAGAGCAGATCCAAAAGGTAATCCTCTTTTAAATTCTGAGAAATCTACTTCAGAAAAAGTTGAGTTCTTTTCAGAGAACACTGATGATAAAAAGGCTGTAAATACTGTAGTAGAACAAACGCTTTTTGATCAACAAGAAAATCCTAGTGATGATAAATTGATAAATTATAATTTGATTAAAAAAGATTTAGAAAGAAGCTACAATTCTTCTTCCCTTGAGTCTTTCCACTCTCAGCAACAAGAAGACCACTTGAACATTTATACTAGCCTCCTTACTATTGAACACCTCCTCCAAGAGTTATCTGCTAAGGGTGAAGAAAATTTATCTAGGCAGCTTACAAATTATTTACAAGGACTCTTACCAGACCTCTTTCCCTTTGGAAGACTCACCTCTTTCATGTTCCTCCAGTGTTGAAGACTTGAAGAAGAAACTATCATTTTCCCCACCTCTGATAGTCATGGCTGCAGCACCACCTCCTTTGACCAAGATGCAACAAATTCTGGCTGCTAGGTACGCACCACTCATATTGCCGAACCCAGTAGCAGCCATGCTAACAGGAGACTATCAGAAATATATGCCTAAATTCACAGGTGAAGGCGATGTGTCTGTTGAAGAACATATTGAGGCTTTTTACAGTTATGCAGAGAACCTTAATATTGAACAAGAAGATGTTTGGACATGAATCTTTGTCCAAAGCCTAGATGGCCATGCTAGGAAATGGTTTAAAGAACTCCCTGCTAGTTCCATTGCCGGAATTGAGCAATTGGATGAGATATTCCTGAAACATTGGGGAGACAGAAGAGATTTTGTCTACTACATCACAAAATTCAGGAACTTGAGGAAACAAAGCAATGGGTCAGTCTCTGATTTCACCAAGAGGTTTAACCGGATGTATGGAAAAATACCAGCTGAGATAAAACCATCAGATGCTTCTTCCAAGATCACATATTATGATGCTTTTGATTCAGATTTTTGTTTGCTATTGAGAGAAAGGACGTCACCATCATTATCCCTCATGCAAGATGCTTCCCTTGAGGTGGAATCAAACATTCTAGCCTCCCATAAGTGGAAAGGAGAATCTGATAGGAGAAGGTTGAAAAATGAAGCCTCATCTTCATCACATGCTGATCCAAAACTTGATAAAATGGCCAAAATGTTAGAGTCTCTAACCTCTGAGATATCTAAACTCAAGATCGAAAATAAACAACCCGTGAAAGGTAGAAGCACTTATGATCCTGCAGACAGAAATCCTAATCTAAATCCAAACAGCTTCAGAAGGAACAATCAGCCGACTCAGATCCTGCAAAGAGAAAAGAATTCTAATGAAGATCAGAGGATAAAAGTCCCTCTTCATAATGTTGTGATGGATGATGACAATGGTGAAGATCAAGAAGATGGAGAAGGTGACATTCATTGTGTTGGAGAAGAGACGGGGAAGTCTTATCTAACACAACAAGATTATGAGGAATCATTAATGACTGAACAGACAGAAGATGATCTTCTTGGTGATGGAATTTTCACAGCAGAAGATAAAAATAGATATAACCTCCGATCCAAATCCAATGCTGCTCAACAAGATGCACCAACCCTTCCTGAAAATCCCGCTACCCCTGTTAAGGAAAAAGATCAAACATCAGAAGATCAGCCAGCAAATTCTTCAAAGGTGAAGGCATCCGCTCCTCCCAAGAAGACTGTTGCCCCTGTCAAGCCTCAAACTCCAGAAAGTCAGCCTCCTGTTGAACAACAAAAGAATCAGGAAGCCCCTTCAAGTCAGGTAAAGATTTCTGATAAAACTGCTGATAAGGTTCCATATTCTTTTAATTTCGAGGCTGAAATACAAAAGATTAAGATTCCTATTCCTCTAGTTGAGTTGATGAAAAATGAGATGTTTAAAAGGGATATTCTTAAGACTCTAGATCCCCAATCTGTATCCCTTTCTGCTGATATCCTCAACATGTATGATGATAAACTTACCATTACTCTGGGTCAATTGGTAGAAGACAGAGATGAAAGCTGTCCTCCCTTCTAAATCTCTTTAAATATTCATGAAAAAACACTGCACAATTGTTTGTTGGACTCCGGTGCTTCGCACAATTTGATGCCGAAAGCTGTCATGGATGAGCTTGGGTTGGAGATCACCAAGTCTTATCATGACCTTTTCTCTTTTGATTCTCGAAAAGTAAAATGTCTTGGGATGATTAAGGATTTGGCTGTAACCTTGACCCAAGCATCAATGAAGACAATGGTGATGGACATAGTGGTGGCTGACATACCCCCAAAATTCGGATGTCTACTATCAAGATCATGGATGAAGAGACTAGGTGGCACTCTTCAAATGGATCTCTCCTACGCTACTATCCCTGTTTTTGAAGGGGTAAACAGAAGGCTCTATAGGGAATCTCAGTTGGCATATGTAATCAGTGATGAGAAGAATCCATCCAATCATCCTATCTATTCAGTTGACACAGGTATGGGATCTTGTATTTTGCAAATTGATGATTCACTGCCTGGCACATTGCTGCTCAGAAAACCTACAGATCAGATCACATTTCATCCCACAGAGACAGCAGAAGGCAACCTTTGGACCATGTTCTTTGACAGTGCTTGTACTAAGGAGTCAACTGGAGCAGGAGTGGTATTCATTTCTCCTTCTAAGAAAACTTCTCATTTGTCCTTCAAACTCGATTTTAAAGTGACTAATAACATTGCTGAGTATGAGGCATTACTTTTGGGACTGAATGTAGCCAAGGAGAAGGGAATTAATAAATTGCAGGTGTTTGGAGATGCAGATCTGATTATCCAGCAGGTGAATAAGTCCTTTCAAGCCAAGCATGTCAGGTTGAAGGCATACATAGATGAAGTGTTGAAGGCAATTCAAAACTTTGCAAATTTTAAAATTGCATTTGTACCCATAGTAATGAATGAATTGGCTGATTCATTGGCTGTGTTTGCTTGTGCATTCATACCCCCTCTGCCTCATAAATTAACTTATGAAATTCAAGTTAAATATAGGCCCTCTCTCCCTGATAATGTAAAATTTTGGAAAGTTTTTGAGGACGATGCTGAACTCACCAGGTTCCTTGCAATGATAGATGAGTTTGCAGATCTACAGATTGATCAGGAGAATGAACATGACGATGAAATTGAGCAGCCAAAGCTCAAGAGCAAAATTGCAGCTCATGAAATAGTTAAGCTGTCCACCAACAGAATTCCTAAAGGTTTGGTCCCGTTGGAAAGGTTCTTCGATAATAACGATGTGGCTGTCAAATTGCAAAGCGGGGAGAAAAATTTAGATGTTTTGCAGTATAATGTGGCCAGTGAGCAAGATCCTAAACATGTGAACTTGGCCTCACATTTGACTGAAAAACAAAGGGCTGATTATGGAGAATTGCTGAAGGAATTTGCAGACATCTTTGCTTGGCAATATGATGATTTGAAGACCTTTGACACAGAGGTGATTCAACATAAAATTCCCTTGAATAAAGACACCAAACCATTCAGGAAGAAGCTCAAATCCTTCAACCCTTTTCTGCTGCCTACAATGGAAAGGGAAATTAAGAAACTTTTGGATGCCTGCATTATCATTCCCCTCAGGTATTCAGAATGGATTGCGAATCTTGTGTCGGTTAGGAAGAAGAATGGAGAGATCAGACTCTGCGTCGACTTCAGAAATTTGAACAAGTGCTCTAGGAAAGACAACTACCCTCTGCCTAAGATGGAGCATATTTTGCAGAAGGTGTCAGGATCGAAGGTAATGTCCTTTATTGATGGGTTTTCCGGACACAATCAGATTGCTGTCCATCCGGAAGACAAAGAAAAAACTGCCTTTACCACTCCATCGGGTACATTTATGTATGAGAAGATTCCCTTTGGATTGATGAATGCAGGAGCGACATTCCAAAGGGCAATGGACATTTCTTTCATGGGAGAAAAAGATAAATTTGTCTTGATTTATCTTGACGATATCACTGTTTTCTCAAGCAGCCACGAACTTCATTTGTAGCACTTGAGAAGGACATTTCTGAAATGTCAAAGGTATGGCAGCTCTCTTAACCCGAAAAAGTCGAATTTTGCACTTAAGGAGGGGAAATTACTTGGGAATATAGTTTCAGCTGATGGGGTTAAGATTGACCCAAAGAGGGTAGAAGTAATTAAAAATTTGTCTCTTCCTAGATCGAAGAAAGACATTCAGTCTTTCCTTGGGACTATTAATTTTGTCAGAAGGTTTATAGTAAATTTTTTTGAAATCACAAAACATATCACTACTATGTTGAGGAAAGACTCTGAGGTAAAGTGGACTGAAGCAGCCAGACATTCATTCAATGCCATCAAGGAAGCCAACACAACATCCCTTGTGTTGATCAACCCCAATTTCTCCAAGGTATTTTACACTTTTTCATTTGCTTCCAGTGATACGATCGCAGCAGTACTCTTGCAGAAGAATGCTGATGATCAAGAGCAGTTGGTTGCCTTCTTTAGCAAGGTCTTGAGGGACACAGAGGTAAAGTATGAGTTGTTGGAAAAACAAGCCTATGCACTTGTCAAGTCACTGAAAGCTTTCAGGGTCTACATTCTTCAGGCAAAGGTAATAGCTTTTGTTCCCTCCAGTTCAGTTAAAGATGTTCTTGTCCAACCTGACATTGATGGAAAAAGGAGTAAATGGATAGCCAGATTGATTGAATTCGATGTTGAAATCAAACCAGCAAAACTAGTGAAAGGCCAGGGCCTTGCCAAACTCCTGGCAGAGGAAAATTGCAGGCTGCTTGACATAAATCTGATGAGTATTGATGCAGAAAATGTTCTGCCTTCAGAGAACAAGGAAGGTGAGGGAATGCAGGTTTCATCTCATTTAGTTGATTGCAAATGGTACAACCATGTTATTCAATTTCTGCAAACTTTATCAGTCCCACCAGATTTGACAAAGACTCAAAGAAGGGATTTGAATCTCAAGGCTATTAATTTCTGCATCAATGATAATTTGTTGTTTTGGAAGAATCCCATTGGTCTATTGTTGAGGTGTGTGAACCAAGAGGAGGCAACCAAAGTCATGTGTGAACTTCATAATAGTGAATGCGGAGGACATCACTATTGGAAAACCATAACACACAAAATCTTAAGATCTGGTTACTATTGGCCATCTTTATTTTCAGATGTATATGAGTTTGTGAAAACATGTGACAAATGTCAGAGATTTGAAGGTAAACAACAACTGAAGTCCCTTCCTCTCAAACCTATAGTGGTCACA
>ML785905.1:963973-982244 GCA_009831015.1 Picea engelmannii | reverse complement strand
AAACATGTGACAAATGTCAGAGATTTGAAGGTAAACAACAACTGAAGTCCCTTCCTCTCAAACCTATAGTGGTCACAGGGCCTTTCCAGCAGTGGGGCCTGGACTTCATAGGTGAGATTCATCCACCTTCTAGTGGTCAGCATCGGTGGATCTTGGTTGCCACCGATTACTTTACAAAATGGATTGAGGCTATTCCCACCCGGAATGCCAATCATACGGTCATCATAAACTTTTTGCAGGAAAACATATTTGCCAGATTTGGCTGTCCCAAGAGATTGGTCACTGATAATGTTGCTTCTTTCAAAGATAAACACTTGGTGAAATTGTGTGAAGAGCTGGGAATTCAGCTGGTACATTCCACAGCCTACTATCCGCAAGGGAATGGTTTGGCTGAGTCATCCAACAAGAGTTTAGTCAGAATCATAAATAAGCTGCTTGAACAAAATGCCAGAGGTTGGGATTCCAAACTGAAGTTTGCCTTGTGGGCTGACATGGTAACATGTAAGAAATCAATCGGTACATCTCCTTTCAAGTTGGTATATGGTACTGAGGCCATATTTCCTGTTCAACTTGCATTACCGGTTGCAAAATTCTTACAAGAGACCGATTCTGAACCAAGTGATTTGACTAGGAGAATTCACAATTTGGTAGAACTACAACAAGATAGAGAGCAGCTCTTGGAAAAAACAGAATTGCATCAGGAAAGAATCAAACAAACTTTCGACAAGAAAGTCAAATCAGATGTCTTCAAAACAGGGGATTTGGTCTTAAAGTGGGATGCAGCAAGGCAGGAGAAGGGGAAACACAGAAAATTTGAGGCTCTCTGGACAGGTCCTTTTGTCATAACAGCGGTGCAGCATAACAATACATTTGTTCTCCAAACTCTTTCAGGCGAGCCAGTATCAGGTGGCCCTTTCAACGGGTGCTTCCTGAAGATCTATTTCTCATAAGGCTTCCTTTGAAGCCAGGTTCTTCTTGTACATATTTTCTTTTTCAGTTCTGTTTTCTTTATTTCTGTCATTCAAAATAACTCCATGCCCAATGGTACTAGCAACTTTTTCAAGTTTCTGTTTCAAATTGTAATAAGGCTACTGAGTCTAGCTAGGTTCTTGGTCACCTCATAGGGAGATGTCCATCCCAGTTGGAGCCAAATGTTAACTCCCAAAATGAAACTGTCCTTTCGGTTGATTTTTGTGGTGGATAGCATGGCTATCGGTAGTGTCCTCAAGTCATTTTTGAGTTTTTATAGCTGCAAAACTTAGGTTTTGGTTTTTGTTTTAGAAAATAATATGACCCATAAAGTCTTCTCCTCAAAATTTTCATAATTCACTTTCAACAGCTAACGTGTGTCCAAAAGTTGAGTGTTAGCTGTGGAAAGTGGCGACTTTCAGCAGCTAAGGAGCGCTTCTCATAGGTCTTTGCGCTGTTGAAAGTGGTGAATTTCAAAATGTGCAAGAATCAGTTTCGCGGGTCGTGCGCTGGTGAAAGTGCAAACTTTCCACAGCTACGGAGCAGTTCTTTCGAGGTCGTGCGCTGTTGAAAGTGGAGACTTTCCACATCTAACGGGGGTTTTCCACAGGGTCTTGTGCTGTTGAAAGTGGAGACTATCAACAGCTAAGGGGCGTTTTCCACAGGCCGTTGGCTGAAGAAAGAGGGAATCACGTGCGTGATTTCCACGTCTTAAAGCAAATGATGATATGATCATCCCACATCAGGAAAATCCAAATCATGCGCTGATGAAAGTGGGTAATGATGGAAACTCAAATTCTGCATGTCAAAATAGGATTGTGATGCGAATCCGGCTCAGAAACTCACGCTCCACAATCATGGTATCAGGGATGGCAAGTTCGAGTTCAGTGGTGCAGGTACAGAGGAGGTACCGCCGGCCTGACAACATCAAATCAAATTGTGGTTTCCATATCACACACCCTTCATGGAGTTTTGTTAAAGTTTCATTTGTTTCAAAACAGAGCCGACATCCAAAGTGCTTTCAACAGCACAGAACCTCGGCTCGACCAGGAGTTGCAGGGGTTACAAATTGTTGGGATCTTCGAGTTACAGTATGGCGAGGAGACATAGTGGTACTCTACTCAGGAGAGAACTGGATAGCCTGTCCTTTTTATAGACACATCCCAAAGTCTAGAAGCATTTTTCGAATGCAGGGTGTATTGAATTCGTTGAGAGGTTGCAAGTTGGTTGCCACCAGTCTACAACAGAAGCTTTTGCCAAGACTTTCGATGGGAACAAGGCTCGCGTCGGGTCCATGGAAATGGTGGTAGATGAAGCTTCTATTGCTGCAGCAACAGGCCTACCAAGAACCGGTCAGAACTGGTTTAAAACCACTGCTCCCAAAAATTTGGATTTCAGAGTTTATTTGAAAGAGGGGTACATGCACAAGGCATGGAAAAAAGGTATGCTAGTTTCTTATCTAGATGAAGAATGGCAGGAGATGTTCAAAGGTATCCAACTGTACATTAACTCGGAGGGCAGGTATGATAAACTTATGATGTATCACTTCAAACTCCTGGATCATTTCACAGGAAAGACTCCTCTTAATCTGCCTTATTTCCTACATAAAAGTTTGACTAAGGTTTGCAAGAAGATTAGAGCTCAACCCTTGAGCATGAAAACTACTCTGTGTCACTTCGGCCTCATAAAATTGATTATCCTGGAGGAATTGAAACAACAGGGAAGGAGCTAGGAGGATTTTCTATTCTGGGAAGGTTTTGAAACACAGAACCAGATTGCAAATGAACAGGGGAAGGGTTCAAAGAAACAATCGTCTCCTCAAAGCAGTTCAAGAAAAAGAAGGACCCTGCCAGGACCTCCAGAAGACAGAATATCTGGAGTGAAGCCCCACAGGTTGAAGAGAAGGTTAAATTTTGAGCAGACCACAGAGAAAACCACAGAGCATCCTACAGAGTAGAGTACAGGGAAGGGAACCAATATATTAAACTTGCCCTATTCAGACTCAGGATCAGAACAACAAGATCAATGCCCTGTCACCAAGAGCCCTGAGAAGTCAACTGAGTGTGCACAAAACTATGAGACTTTCACTCATACATAACAGGGAGAAACATAAAAAATCTCCAAGTCAAAGAAGTCTTAGAAAATCAAGCATCTGAAAGAGGTCATAGCTCAGCAAGGGGTCTTGGAATGGGTGATTAAAGAAAGGTATAAGAAGTTGTCTGATAACTTCGCCCAAACCAATGCTGTGTTTGAGAGATTGGATAAGGAAAGTGTTAAAGAGAAGAAGAGGAAGAAAAAACTCACCAAAGATTACAATAGCCTGTGGTGGCTTGCCAAATGCCTCAAAAGCCAGATAAGAAGGTTGAAACAAAAACTAAGGCAAAAATCCCATCCAGATCTGAAGGTACTCGCTCAAGTCGTCGTTAATATGCAAGGTGAGAAATCGGAGACACACTGAGTTTTGTTGAAATCAAAATTTTGGAGGTGGAAACTCGTTTTGAGCGCCATCAGGGCTTTCAACAGCGCAAAGCGATATTTTATGACCCGTTAGCTGTGGAAAGTGGCGACTTTCAACAACTAACCCGCGAAATATTAAACGAGTTAGCTGTTGAAAGTTGGAAAAGTATTTTTTGAAGCCAGGGATAGAACGGTTCATTCCAAACAAGTTTTGAAGGAGTTCCAGCATATCAAGGAGCTATCAGATCGCATGCAAAGGGCACAACATCAGAGGTTCGAGAGAATTTTGGCAACCACATGCAAAACCATTTCCTCAAAAATCGACCATGAACGTTGGGAAGATCCAACTGTCAAGACAGGTGTGCTGTTATTCTTCACCACATTGCAGATACCAGGAGCTGAAGGATGCAGATGGCGAATTTTGGAGGTTGAAGACAGTTCGAGTTCTAAGTTTAGATGTTAAGACTTTATTTTTCAAGTTGTTTAGATAGAATTGGATTGTTTTTATTAAATACAAATCCATGTTTTTAGGATCTGTAAAACTGTTTGTAAGAGGCTATAAATGCCTATTTTTGATATGAAACAAGGGTTCAAACTGGGAGACATTTTCATGCCATTGTATACACTCTTTTTGCAGAAATAAAGTGGAGTTTTCTTTCGTTTGCAATACTAGAATTATTCATCTTTCATTCTCTGTACTTTAATTTCAGTTTATTTTAGCTCATAAAGACTGTTACCTCTTTGTTGAACTCATAGTCTTGAAATTAAAGGATTCCCTGCTGTCTTGTATTAGGCCCTACTTTCATTAGTATTGGCAAATCAAGAATAGTTTTCTCCATACTCTCTTTCAATTATTGGATCTGGTTATTGTTTACTGAAAGCACTGTATCTTTAGATGTGTGATGAGTTGTTTCTTATACAAACCATTGAAGACCCCATTGTCCCAAACACCTAAAAATCATTATTTCTAAGTTACCAAGCACCTTTGGTCTACAACCACAAAGGGTTTCTTGGAGTGATAACACAATCTATTGCATATAAATCTCAATCAAATTTGGTAAAATAAATCCCTTGACCATAACAACTCGATTAAGAAAAACAAACGAGAATTTATAAACTACTTTATATAATCGGTAACGTGAGAAGTCTTTTCCATTATTCAAAAGGTGCTTGGGATTATTTGTTCCCTAAGAATGCTACCATTAGGCATAGTTGGGATTATTTGTTCCATAACAGTATTGCACGCTTAGTCAAGTAAAACTAGGGTCACCATCTTCTTGGAAGCATGGGTGAAATTAATATTGCATGATCAACCATTATCTTATATAGTTTGGTGAGCTTGGTTTTTAAGGGAAGAAATCAAAGTAAGGGTTTGAAGGCGTATTAACAAAGTGTAGTGTATTGTTTGGAAAAAAAAAATGTTTGGAAAGTCAAAGTGTAGTGTATTTCCAAGTTATGTATAATATATATTTTATTCAATTACAATGTTTTTTCTATAATTGATATACTTTTTCTTATTAAAAATTATTTTTATAAAAAAATTTATGTTTATGTTTTTTTTTTAATCTCCAATTTTTTTTTATGATAAATTTTATATAATTGTAATGACATTCACTTTACAACTAAATCAAACAAAGCCTTTGCCTATGTCTTGAAGGGAGACAGGTTGTGAAAATGTGTACAACATTGAAGTAACATTTCTTTCAAATTCCTCATTCTCATCCTAACCAAAGTCTTCAAGATGAAGTTCTTGTACTTCTTTTCTGTGCAACATTGAAGTAACATTGCTTTCAAATTCCTCATTCTCATCCTAACCAAAGTCTCCAAGATGAAGTGCTTGTACTTATTTTCTTTGCAACATTGGTACACATTAATAGGATTATGTGTATGTCAAAATCAAGTCCCCTTGGATCACTTTGTTATAATATAATAGAGAGACCTTTGAGGATATCAAGTGGGGTTAAGATCTCTTCCTTTGTTTTGTGTGAAGGCTCTATTATAATAGAGAGACCTTTGAGGATATCAAGTGGGGTTAATATCTCTTTCTTTGTTTTGTGTGAAGGATATGTGTTCTTAAACTTTAATGTTTCAAAATGTCATAAGTTAAATACAATTATTAAAACTCACAAAGACCAAGAGTTAAAACACAATTCATAAATAAATTTAACACAACAAAACCAAAACTTTTATAAATTGTGATTTAAGACACAAACTAATTAATTATAAATGATATCCCTACGCATGTATTTAAGGATACACTAACTAATTCTAAACCTTATTCTCATGATAAACCTCCCATAACACTAAGTCTCCAAGTAAATGGGTTTAATCGGTAGAAATTCATATTTTTACTATTAGGGACCCAACCTCCCTCCCTAACCCCTCCCATAGGTAGAATAATATATTTTACATGTAATAAAGGTTGAAATTAATAAATAAGGCCTAGCAATAAGGTGAACAAGTCGAATTTAAGAAGACCTAATAGAAGCTTCCACTTCTTGAAATATCTTCCTCTAGATTTTTCTTTTGGTAGATAGATTTAGTATAAATAGGAGTCGAGGGCATGAAAAGTTTTGTATTGAGAATTATTGTAATAGAGCACTACTTTGTTGGAGGTTGCCCCCTCGAAGAGGCAAGTGAAAATTGCTCCCGTTTCAATAAAGGTATCATTTTGGTGTGTTATTCTCTATATTCTATTGATCAATTGGTAATTTCTGTGATATTCCATTTTCTGCTCAATATAACATAACCGGGTGCATAACAAGTGGTATCAAAGCACTTTCCTGGGAAGGAATTGTGGATTAATTTTTTTTTTGAGGGTAGAGATGTGTTTCGACATATTTAAACTATGGTGATTTGTCGTTCAACGCATAAATCCACGGTCAGGAAAGCATACATGCAGTAAATACAAGAGGTTTTTAAGCTCACATTGTTGGACACCCTTGTAACCTCTGTTGGGACCCCTTCAAGTGGTAGCGCATCATATAACACATGTATTACGAACTTTCCTATGTATCTTGAACCCCGCTATAGACAACTGATCGACTGCCTGACTTCTATAGTGCCACCGAGAACAACACTCGAGAAGATACACTCTAGTACCTGGGTAATCGGGTAGTATGACTAAGGGTAGAGTCTATCCTATTTAGTTGGTGCCCTGAGATATTGGGTCAAGTACTACTATTCGACCCTGCACGAATATTAGAGAGATATAGCACAGGGAAAACCCTTGTTTGTAGGAATCCTGAACACCCTAACCCTTGGGATGGAAACATAATAGAAAAGAAATAGACAAGATCTATTGCTATGCAACCTTGCCTCCTGCATTCTAGTTGCAAAATTACTACACATTTCTTCATGTTAATAATTTGGGCATTTCACCATTACAATATTATTTAGATCGGAGTATGATTCCGCAGGAATAAAAAAACTAGTTTGGGGCCTTTTCACACCCTTATTGGATTCCTCTTTTAATCATTATCGTAGTGATACCTATCATTTTTTAGACTTTTTTTCCTTTGGTCTTGACAGGTATCACTACGATAATGATTAAAAGAGGCAAAAACAAATGTGGTTACATGCCAAAGTTGTCATAGTCATGAACAAGGCCCAATAGCAATAGTCTCAAAACCAATATGAATATATCTATATGCAATGGAGTATACTTTGATCTCCTATCATCACTGAAGTCATATAGGTACTGGTCCAATGAAAAGGAAGCAACAACTCAGGAAAGCTGCCTCCACATAGTGATGTCTTCAAGTCTTCTACACAATTCACCAAGGGTACAAGTCTACATCATGTCAATAAAGGAGTTGAGGTCGAACACAATGAGACATCATTTGATTACTGGTCATTGAGGTATATCGTTAACAAACTCGAGACAACCTATCGATAATGAAAGTAGGTATCAAGGCACCCATTACATTTTTACAAGTGTGAATAAAGGAGTTGGTGTCAAACACCTAAAGAATCCATCGATCAAGAGACATTAATGTATTGCCAATTGTCGTTAGTGAGATAACCTTCCACTCATGAATGCAAGCCTCAAGGTACTCATAAGACTCTAGGTCCCATTTCCAAAATAGATGAGTTGAAGTCGATGGAAGGAGACCCACTGAAAGGAGAGCATTAAGGCATCTCTCATCAGTCAGCATAAGGTACAAAGTAGGAGCTTCATGTTTTGGTGAAATCAGACGAAGAACATGTTCATGAACCAACGACCCTATGCCTCTTTTGCATGTGCCAAGTGCAAGAGGTACACGAAAAATACCCTATGAATAGTAGCCAATGATGAAAACTGTTGACAAAGGAGATGAAAGCACTAATAAAGATAATGCAATACAAGAGATTGCACAAATCTCAATGTGTGAATAGATGTCTTGTCGTCGAACACAAGGGAAAACACCCAGTCAATGACCAATGATGAAATGTCGACTACTGGATTCAAGGTTACCTACCAATGATGAAAGTAGAGCCAGGGTGCATGATAGGACTACAATATCATGTGACTCTGAGACAAACTAAGGTTATGGCTGACATGCAAAGTCAAGAGTTATGAGAAGTGGACGACACAGGTCAATAGACTTCCTTTGAACAAGAGCATGAGACATATGGAAGATTCCAACAAAATAGACTCAATGATGAAATGATGAGATGCAGGAGGCATCATTGATATTCTCTATAGGGACTGGAAGAGTAACCAATCGGTAGAGAAGACTCTGTAACGAGCTCATCTTCCTAAGGCCATGCTAAACCCAAACTTAAGGTGACAAATGGACTCAATAACTTTGTGCTATGTTTAAAGACGACATGATTGCTGCCAATATAAGATAATACTCCCGCCCAACTCGTCTTTTTTTTTTTTTTCATAGACAAATGAATGCTATGATACAGAGGAGGAAACAAGTGTCGCAAGTAAGCAAAACTAGTTCTAGCAGTGGAACATACCTATGCTCAATGCAAGGAGATGCATGCGGAAGATGGACAGTCAGGGGAATGTTCCCTCCTCGGTATAGGGTGTCAAATTGCAAAGGATATAAATGAGGCTCTACTTGGTTGAGGATGAAAAACTATCGAGGCAAACAATTTATAACTCAAAGTGAGATCCGACTAAAGGCTCTATACTACAAGGAAGGGCATGAGATGCAATCACAACTTAATGCCAAAAAATGTCCTTTTTTCATGACAATTAGTCTACTTGGTGTGAAAAAGGGATAAAATTGTGCCAAATAGACGTCCTTTCTAATCCAATTTACGAGTGTGAAAGAGACAAGTTCACTCGACAATATTTTCGCTTTTTGAAGACGAGTTGGAAAAGAGCTTAAATTAAACTTGGTTGGGAGTCCTTAGGGTATAAGGTAGCATGTTTATGAGTGAGAAATGAGGCTCAACATAAAGTCATGTATTAGCTATAAGTGACTCCCGGTCCTAAGGAAAAAATCTCGGCATGGGCACTAAATGAAGTAGAGGATCTGACTAGGGCACCCATGTTTGGTAAGTCTCTACCACTTGATAACGACATTACTTATAGGAGATGGAAGGTTATGTGTCGTAACAAATGGGTTCATACCTAAGGCATAAAAAGTGACAGTTACAAGACAATGCAAAAATGCATGATGGAATGGATACCTAGCCTATATGCTGGGTAGTGAAAATACCTGTCGATGGTGACAAACGACCAACATAATGTTGAAATCTGCAAGAATCCCTAGTAAAATACACAAAAACCAACTCAATCCACCCTTGTATTAGTCCATTAGGTGAAAAAATGGCTCAAAACTATAGAAAGTGGGTAAAATTGTTTATAAATAGTAACAAAACCAAAAATTACTATACCATTTTGATTTTTTACTCAAATAGTGAAAATTGGACCAAAATACCTCCAAGATTCAACCGGTGATTGCGGGAGTGTCAGGCAACGAAATTAGAAACTGTCTGGACCAGGTAACTCTTCTTCCCTTCCTCTTCATTTCCAGTGGATTAAAATTTTAAATTAGGTTCCAAATATTGAGTAATTTAGGGCGTAAATTGTGAAATTTGGTGTACACGGGCTGTCTCTTATCGGGTCCCGTATACGATGGCTTACACGTTCCTGTGCAAAATACAAGACATGTATACCCATCCCTATATGCGTCTTTAAGTGAAGAAACTTGCATACATGCACGCAAATAATGATTTCCAAGGTTGCTAACTCAAATTTTGGCTTTCCTCTGGCAGGATGGTTCTTGAATGGATGGAAAGAGAGCATGAGGAGGTTGATGTTGCTGTGGATTGAGATTCAGGGGCTCAAATGGCATTGAAGAGATGTGGCTTATATAAATTTTTGGCACTCAAAGGGATAAGGGCCCATGTAAGGTTGCTTGAGATGCTTGTGGGTTACTAGGACCCTGAGAGTGAAAGATTCATCCTCGATGGGAAACCATTGAGGATTGAAGTAGAGGATATATAATTTTTGACTGGATTATCATGCCGAGGAGAGGTCGTAAACCTAAAATCATGGGGAGTAGGGAGCGGAATAAAAATAGAGGAGTATATTGATGCCCACTGTGTAGCAGGGACTCTGAAGGTAGGGAGTCAACTCCCTATCCGAGCGATAAAAAATCTCAGCTTGAACATTGTTGTCCTCATATTGACCAAGATCACAGTTTCGACCTCATTACATAAAGCATCGAGAGCACTCATGTTATATGAAATACAGTTCTTGAGACCCACAATATATGATTGGTGTACCTCATTACTGGAAAATATGAAGAGCCAGTTGATAGAGTGCAAACAGGGGAGTAGGAGGAATTTTGGGTTTGCCTCTATCTTATGCAGTTTCTTCTTCGAGAAGGTTCTAGGTTTGGGACCTCGAGTCAAGATTCTTCTGAGGGAGCATTGTAGCACTCAGTGCACCATTCTGGGGGAGAAATAGGATTTTTGGAGGAAATCTTGGGCAACGCTCCCCTACCCACTAGTAGGGAGCGCTAGTGCTCCTTGACCTCCTTTGGGGGAGCGCTGTAGCTCTCTGTGCACTATTCTGGGGGAGTGTTACGCTGTTGAGAAAATCAAGGGAAGATCCCCCTTATCTCTGAAATTAGTTGGATTCAAATCTGAGGTCAAGGATGGATCTTATGGAGGATCCACAACTGATGGAGAAATATCCTCAACCTATCCCAAGAATATCTAAGGTGGTTAGGCCTCTCCAAGATTATATAAGGAAGCCTTCTCATGGTGAAGGGGATGGAGGAGTTTAGAGATACCAAATTTATGATATCACAAGGAAGAGAGATATTGAAGGCATCAAACTTATGATCTCATAAGGGAGAATATCAGTGAAAGTATAGTCATTCTGATCATGGAAATTTTGAGCAAGGGTTTGGACAAAGAGAGCTTGGTGAGGCTACTGCATCTGAATCTACAATTGTAATCACTTTGCTTTGTTTTCATTAATATATATATGTGCTTGGCCTGTTTCCTTAAATATTGTGTATACCTACATGAAATTGTCTTTAATGGATATATCTAGTTTCAAACTAATCATGGTAGAATAGGAATCATTCTTTGTCTTTGGTTGGATTGCAGGACTTGTTGAAGAGATTGGGGATCAAAGCTTAACTTGGACTGGGCAAGGAAAAACATCGTAAAAAGGTACATAGTATTCCTATTTTCTACATATTAGCTTAGCTAGGTTTAAAGGGATGTCAGTGATCAAAGTTATCACCTTTATATCTTGGTCTTAGAGGTCTAGGATCCAAGAGGGAATTCACCTGTCTGCAGGGGGATTTTCCTGTAACAGAAATTGGTGACTCCACTGGGGATTGACATATATTTGTATTTCCTTGGTTTGTCCCTTACCTTTAACCATATTTTAGATGACTTTTACTGTTTTTTTATCATCCATTAGCCTTCTCCTAACTTCACTAGCAATTTCACCAATTTTTATGCATTATGGGTGAGTTTTTTTGCATTTTTTGGCTCTTTTTCTGAGTTTCTGGGAGGACTAGCACCCCCCCTAGGCCATACCAGAGCGCTGATCTCTGGCCAATGCTCCCATACAATGTTTTATAAAGTGTTGCAACACTCTGTACCCTTGAGACAGGGAGCACTAGTCTCTTTTTGGGGAGTTTATGCCTTCTTTTGCTCAGTCTTTTGCAACTTGTTTTGCAGAGATCTTTACCCAGAGTCTGTGGTTGGTTTGTGAAGTTATTTAGGTTGATATTTGGTACTTATCACCCTTATTTTCTTTATTGGAGCTTGAAACCTTTTTCAGAAATGTGAAATTGCTTTTTCTAGATGCTTGTTTTGTCGGGACAGTTTTGAGTGATTCCTCTTTTTCCCTGTCTTTTCTTGGATTCTTCTCTGCATATTATTGTACTCCTTGAATGTGTGTCATTTGTTGAATCCTTCATTGTGTTCTTTTCAGAACAAGTTTCTACTTGTTTTCTTTCATACCTCACTGCCTTGAGTGCTTGCTTTGTTTGTATCCTTTTTGCTTCATGTCTTTTGCATCTGCATAGGAATCTTTATCCCGATTGAAAGTAGTAGAGAATCAAAGGATTTGTATTTAATTTATTTATACATTAGAATCAAACAAAGAATATAGATGCATTCTTTATTTTGGGTAGTGAACTAGTTTACATTTTAAGTAGCGAAATTGCATTGTTTTTGGCATTTGTTAGTCTTAAAATGTTAAAAAAATTTCCCCTCATGGCCATGGGGGGAAAGAATCATGTATTGGTGTACAATATATTTGAATCATTTCTTGAAGATCTTGACATTGATGAGTTTAATAAAAATTTTGGGACATTATGCATCTGGGAATGATAAACGTTTTCTCCCTCTTGTAATATAGCTTTCATCGAAGTGAAATATTTTCATTCTCATTTCTTTGCATTGTTTAGAGTTAGTCAAAACATCATTTAGTCCACTCCATTTTCCTCTTGAGTAAACAATAGCCTTAAAATCAAGCGCTAAACTAATTAGACATTTTTACATTTTTTGTTAGAAAACCTACATTATCTTAAGGTGTAGTGCTTTGGAATAGGCTGAAAGGATAACTTTCCAAAGATGTTAAACAAAATTAGCATCTATCCATAGGGAGAGAAAATCCAATTTTTGTATAATCTTTCTAGGATCCCCCTCTCACACAGGGGTTACGCACGAGGTCGCGTTTAGGAGAGTTACAGAGATTATCCCTCCATGGTTCAAATGTTCATAGTAGTCAGATCGTATATTGGGGGTTCTTCTTGAGGATCAACTGTCTTCATTTGGTCTCGGTGCTTCGCGAACTCGGAATCCATTCGAGTTCCTCTGGAGTTCTACCGGTCCACTTGTCCTCAGTTCTCTTGAAGGATTTCAGACTTGTTATCCTACCCATACATTCGGACTGGACTATTGAATGTACCCGCCTAGGGTTTGACTGTGAGTTGGTGACCTCAGTAGCCATAATATTCAGAGTCTTTTACAAGGTGACAGTGAAGGGAAGTCTCACTGTACCTGGAACATACGTTGGTCAAACTCACTCAGGCTCCTTAGAGGGTAAATACACAATTACTGCGTGGAATCTTGTACCAAGGCGTAAGTCCGTTAAGTAGGTCGCCAACATAACTGTTCCACCTGCTCTATCCCCGCCCCTTCCTATATTGATCTCGCGATGTTGGATTTCATCACCAACTAGTGGTTTCATTGTGGGAAGTTTTGTTTGATTGTTTGCTTCTTAGATTCATAGCGTGTGTTGTTCGTTTTACTTTGTGGACCTTAGGTTGAGTCAATGTTAATGGAATCAACTCCTGGGAGTACCAATGGAGGAACCCCTTGTCTTGGGGAACCTTTCACCTTTCCTTCTTTTGGAAACATTGGTCCTCCATACACTGCCACACTGAGTCTTCCGAGACTCACCATCGGATTACCGGTTTGGTTGTTTCCCACTCCGGTGATCTCGAATCTTCCCAGTGCTTCAGTTGCACCTAATGCTTCAGATGTAAGTACACCACCCACACATCAACCTCATGTTGACTTTTCTCCTTCTTCACCCATTAAGTCTCCTTCCCTTTATCCTTCTTCTCCTAGTGAAATCTCTAAATCAAGTAGCGAGGTTGATAAGAAGAAGAAGAAACATAAAGATAAGAAGAAGAATAACCCGAAAAGGACCAAGCCTCCAACCATATAAGATGTTGGACCCAAGAAACTAACTACTATTAATCGTACTGGGAGTGTTGATGAAGTCGACAAGACTACAATGAAGAATCCGAAACCAAAATTCCCTTGCATTCTTTGTAAGGGTGACCACTTTCTGAGGGATTTCCCTGGTCTTCCTAAGGTCTTAGAAATTTGGTCCTCCACGTCATCGACCCCTGCTGGACATGCTGGTGACGCCTGGTCAAATAGTGACGTTAATTTTGGTAAGAAGAAGACAACTGTCAAATTTCCTTGTATGTTATGCGAAGGTGATCATTTCTCTCATTTTTTTCCTCGTATGGATGAGGATTCTTCTCTTTTGGAAAAGCTTCAAATTCCCATTGGTTATCGTAAGATTTCCCCCAACCCATCATTAGTTGATGGAATGGTCAATCCGGTTCCACCCCCGTTCAGTCTGGTTGATCAAGTGGTCAATCTGTTAAGGTTTAATCTATTATTAGAGTTCTTTGAATTTCACTAGATAACAATAGCATAAGATAGGATCACTGAGAAATACACAATCACAAGAGACACATAATTTATCCTAGGAAACCCTCATGGGGGAGAAAACCCAACAAACATTTATTATTATAGATAGCCAATACAATGCCAAGAGATAACTCAAACAAATACAAAAGTCCTCTCCCAAGAATGTGCCTCTCTCTCTCTCTCTCTTCTCCAACTGCAGCTTCGAAACTTGCTTCTCAATGAACAAGTGAGTGTGTGTCCAAATGAGGTGCTAGCCTCCTTATTTATACAACTCTGGCACATGTGGACGGAGGTGTCTCTTCACCGGCAGGGTCAACTTCTTATTTTGGGTGGTTATAACCACCTTTAATATATTCTGGGGCCAACTTCTTATTCTGCCTATTACAACTATGTTTTGACCAATCCGCAAAAGGGGGTTTGGTCTTTTACAATATGCGACATGATCAATCTGCAATAGGGGATTGATCTAATAAATAATACAACAATAATAATTAGAATACACTTTGTAGTTACATTATTTCAACACTCCCCCTTAACAAGAAGGGTATTCTACAACAACATCAGGCGAGAGAGAGGAAAACATCATCAACAACATCAGGTGGGTGAGAGGACAACATCATCAATATCATCTTGGAACACTAACTGGCATATCTATAAATCATCGGAAGTTTTTATCATCATCAATAACAACATAAGGCTGATACAACATCAAAAGAAGCAATATCACAACACAAAGGCTGGCAACACATCATCACAACACGAGGCTGGAAACACAACACGAGGATGAAAACACATCATCACAACATGAGGCTGGCACATCATCACAAATATTAAGTTGACACATCATCACATCAATTAAGCTGGCACATCATCACAACAATTAAGCTGGCACACCACACACCAATTACGTTGGAAAACACAACACAAAAATTAAGCTGGAATCACAACACTAGACTGGATTTACGTCACAACAATTAAGCTGGAAGCACAGTACTAGAATATCTCAACACAACAATTAAGATGGAAGCACAATACTAGAATGGCTTTACGTTACAACAATTAAGCTGAAAGCACAATACTAGGCTGGCATATCTCAACACAACAATTAAGCTGGAAGCACAGTACTAGACTGGCTTTACGTCACAACGATTAAGCTGGAAGCACAGTACTAGGTTGGAATATCTCAACACAAAAATTAAACTGGAATCATAGTACTAGACTGGATTTATGTCATAGAAATTAAGCTGGAAGCACAGTACTAGGCTAGCATATCTCAACACAACAATTAAGATGGAAGCACAATACTAGACTGGCTTTATGTCACATCATTTAAGCTGGAAGCACAGTACTAGGCTGGCATATCTCAACACAACACTACTCCCCCTTTCGATGGAGGTCCTTTCAGACTATACCAAGCTTATCTCGAAAGTGCTTAAACTTTACACGAGATATAGGCTTGGTCAACACATCGACAACCTGTTCATCCATGCTAATATATTGGAGCTTTATGGCTCCTCTCTGCACCATGTCACAGATGTAATGATATCATATCTCTATGTGCTTCGACTTGTCATGAAATACAAGATTCTCTGTCATCTTTATGCAACTTTGGTTGTCACATAGGATCGTGGTTTCTTCCATCTCTAGGTCGGATAGATCAGTCAACAACTTTCAATCCATATAGCTTCACAACTGGCAGAACGTGCAACAAATGTATTCTGCTTCCACTGTATTGAGAGCAATGATGGATTTCTTCCTACTCTTCCATGAGATCATGGTTGATCCCAAACTGAAACAAAATCCTGAAGTGCTCTTCCTATTAGAGACACTTCTAGCCCAATATGAATCAGTGTACCCACTCAGTGTGAAATTATGATCTCTATCATAGCTGTGACCATAATCTAATGTACCCTTAAGTTACCTCATCACATGTTTTGAAACAACTAGGTGAACATGTCTGGGTTCTACTAGAAAATGACTCAAAGTGTTCACGACAAAACAAATATTTGGTCTTATGTTCGTCAGATACATCAATGATCCAATGATTCGTCTATACAACATGGCATCAATCAATTCTGATGAAGTGTCGACCAAAAGCTTCAGCTTTGTTTCCATGGGTGTATTCATGGAATTGCACTCCAACATATCAAATCTCTTTAGGATTTCAATTGCATACTTCCCTTGGTTAAGGAAGATTCTCTCTAGGCTCTGCCATACCTCAAGACCTAAGAAATAATGCATTAGGCCAAGGTCTTTCATCTCAAATTCTAAAGTGAGCTTCTTCTTACATTTGGTGATGATATTTTCTTCTCCAATTAAGAATAATTCATTCACATACAACAACAATATCATCGGCTCATCATTCATAACCTTGAAGTAAAGGTTAGATTTAACTTTACTCTTGGTAAATCCCAAGCTCCTCAGGAAACTATCAATTCTTCCATACCAAGCTCTAGGAGATTTCTTCAACATGTACAAAGCTTCCTTCAACTGGTAGACATGATTCTTTCTATATTCAATATTTAAATCAAAGTTTCTCATTACATTGTACCAATCTGGTACACTTGCTTAGCGACAACTCAATCTGCACAAACATGTGTTAGCTCTATGTGATTTCTATAAGGCACTATCTGTCTCACTATCTGGGAGTATGTCCTCTACTCTTTCTGCAACTGTTCCTTCTGGAATCTGGGACTCTACACCTGCAACTGTTTTGAGGCTGAGAATGACTGCTTCATTCTCACTGTGGCTGCTAAGATTTGAGAGTAAATCCTCTTATTTTATCACAGAAACAGTTTCATCTGAAACTGAGAGTGGCTCAATAAATGATACTGAGGATAGATCTTCTTCTTTCATGGGGGTAATTCTATCATAGTCATGTCTCCATGACCCAATTGATGTACTACAACATCTGCCACTCAATTTTAAATATGGGGATTGTGCCCCCTGCATCTCATAGTATATATGAATCATGGTTGTTCTGGTTGTCTTCATAATTACTGGAACTATTTTTTCAATAAGTGTCTTGTCATAGTCTTCTCCCTTTTGCTGGGAGAATCCTAAGGACATACATCAGGATTTGTACATATGAAACACGTTTGATCTGTATAGATCAATATTGGAAGTCAATACTGAATTCTCTTCTCACAGAAGAATCCACATCCTAGTCTTTCCAACTAGCTTCCTTCTTTGTCACTGAAACACAAGAATCTTCCCAGAAGATTTCATATCTCCTAGAAGTTTCTAAATCTATGATCTAGTCTTCTCACGACATTTGTCTCCGAGTCATGGAAGTTGAATCTTCATCTGATACTTTCTGAGATCGGGCTTACTCTCGATTTCTTCTGAGTCTATAAGGACTTCATCATCTCATGGTGTTGAATACCAAGTCTAGATGTGAAAGACAAAGTCGGGCTTCAAACGAATTATGCTTCTTGTTCTAATGTTCGGTCATCTTTGGAGCCTTCTACTCCTTTCAGTCAATCTTCATATGATATATTTTGAATCTCAAGAGATATATTATTCTTAATATTCTTTGGTACATGAGTGTATATGGTCATGTACATAGTCTGCTTCATGTCTCATATAATATGTTGCCTTCTGCAACCTTCACTATAGCTTTATCAGGGTTATCACCTGTGACCTGAAACAAGGTCAACAAAACAACAAGCAAGAATAATATCCTTTTGATAATAATAGATAAAGAAATAGCACAAATAATCATCACAATAGCTCCTTTAGAGCTATCACTCATGGCTTGTCTGAAGCAATGATCAAAAGTAAGAGGTACACTACGAAATGAGGTCAACACTCTTATAGTGTTGTGATCGAACATTCCTCCATGGCAACCTAGAACTAACACATGAGGTTTCTCCTAGAGGAGGTGTTAGTTGTATCCAACAAATGATTACATTAATCATTTACTTCTATATTCTCACATGCTACCAGGTATAATGATTTTCAAAGGCTGCTATCTCAACTATAGTGGTTACTTGTAAATGGGTAGTCATCAACTTGTCATGTGTAACTTTGAATCTTATCAACTTGATTATTGTAATGTCCCCCACCTCTTAGAGAGGTGATGAGGAGACTCAGTGGCCTGGGCACCCCCACTAGGTCATAGTCTCATACTGAGGGGGGGAAAAGTCAAGAAGTTAAAAGTTATATTTTTAAGTTGACTTAAGAAAGGAAAAGG
>ML785905.1:943816-955856 GCA_009831015.1 Picea engelmannii | reverse complement strand
GCCATATTGACGAAAGATAACATCAATGACACATCCATAACACTTTAAAAGAAACTTAAAAAGTAATAGTACAAAGACTATACATATGTTACAAAAAGTTACCCACAGTGACCTGTCTATGAGTAATACTTCTTGAGGTAGAGACGATTTCTAGGCTCCACCAAAGCATTCCCTTCAAAATCAACCAAACGATAAGCACCCTTTTTCAATACCTCTTTTATAATGAAGGGTCCGAACCACATGGGTTTAAAATTTCCTGCCTCCAAGGGGTCCTTGTCTTGGTCATAGACCAGGACAAGGTCGCCTTCAGAGAAAATCCAAGGACGAACGGACCTATCATATTGCCACTTGACCTTATGTTTGTGAGCCTCATTGGCCAGGGCCGCATCGCGACGCTGCTCAAGGTGTACTAACCGTTCTTCAAGTGGAGAAGTGTCTGGAAATATCTGTACTGCCAATTTTAGAGATGGGATTTGACATTCGATGGGCAAGACTGCCTCCAACCCGTAAACGAGTTGAAAAGGTGAGAAACCGGTTGCAGTCTTAATAGATATTCGGTAAGCCCATAATGATGAGTATAACATCAAATTCCAATTTGACTTGGCTGAGTTGATAGTTCGCTGTAGAATAGTTTTAAGAGTTTTGTTTACAGCTTCCACCTGTCCATTGGCTTGGGGGTAGTAAGGTGATGAATGTTCCTGCCGTAACCCAAGATTTGATGTTAATTTGGTCATCATTTGGTTCTAAAAGTGACTGCCATGGTCAATGACAATCTCTTTTGGGAGGCCGAACCTTTCTATGATTTGGTTGAATAAGAAGAGAGCTGCAGTCTCTCCATCATCTTTAAACATTGTCATAGCTTCGACCCACTTAGTGAAGTAGTCGACAACTACGATGATATAGCGGTGCCCCCTTGCTGACGGGGGGTTGCATGTAGTGTAATCAATCCCCCACTTAGTGAAGGGACCAACTGTGATGATAGGAAACATAGGAGCGAGATGTGCCCTCATCTTATGAGAGAAGATTTGGCACATATGGCACTTCTTGACCGATTCGATACAATCTTTGATAAGTGTCGGCTAGAAGTAACCTGCTCGTAAAATGTTTTGGGCTATTGCCAACCCAAATAAATGACCGCCACAAGCTCTAGTATGGAAATCGTTGAGCACTATGATGGCCTCCTCATGAGTGAGACATCGACGCAAGATGCAGTCTACACCTCTCCGATACAACGTATCATTGAGTATGAGATAATTCTTAGCCTAATGGCGTATCCGCCGATGCTCGTCACGAGAAGCAGAGGTGGGGCACTTCAAAGTCTGGTGATAGATAAGTATATCTCCGTACCAGGGGTCTGAAGATGCAATCAAAAAAATATCCCCCGGATAGGCGATTCCTCAGGCACAACGTCACCTGACTCAACCGGAAGTTTCGAAATAAGCTCTGTGAAAACAAATGACTTCTTGGACTTTGCTGAAACGAAGTCTAAGTCAAATTCTTGGAGGATGACTATCCATCTACTGATTTTTCCGCCTATAACTCGTCGTGTCAACATGTACTGGAATGGATTCATGACAACAATGACAGTGGTCTTGCGAAACAGAACATAGTGACAGAACCATTGAACATCATGAACTGCTGCCAACGCAAGTTTTTCGATATGAGAATAATTGAGTTTCGGTCCTACGAGGCCTCAGCTCAGGTAATAGATCACGTATTCTGAAAATGAATCGTCTTCCTGAACTAAAACCATGCCTATGGTTGACTCTACGACAGCCAGATATAATAAGAAATCTTTGTTATAGTTAGGTGGCCGTAGCAGAGGTGCGGTTGTGAGGGTGTGTTTTAATGCATCGAAAGAGCGTTGAGCGGCTTCGTCCCAGAAAAAAGGAACGTCTTTCTTTAGTAACCGCATAAAGCCCTTGGTGATTTCGGCATAGTTGGCGATGAAGCATTGTAAGAAGTTGGCCTTGCCTTGTAGACTCCGAAGTTGTAAGATTGAGCATGGGGGGGGGGTAGAAAAACACTTAAAAGAGAACTCTCTCAGTTCCTTTTTCGTAAAATAGTCCAATGAGATCGAAAAAGAGATAAATTATCGCTCACTAGATGCTTTCTTCAAATAATTTATCGAGCGTGAAAATAGCAAGATCGCTCGGCTATCTTTGCATGTTTAGAGAGTCTGAAAAGAGATTAAAGAAGACTCCAGGGGGGTTCCTTTTTCGTATAACCTTGTTGAGCCCGAAAAAGTGATAAAAGCATGCTCGATCGCATTCTCATGTATTTTCGAGAGCAAGAACCGACAAAGACCATGCTCGAGGTTTTATACAAAAACCATAAAAAACAATCAAAAACACGCGATGAAAAAGAAAAATATGTCTGCATCCCTATATATGACCATCAAATTCGTTACGCCTACAAAAGTTACACTCAAAAGGGCATTAGGGATTAGGGTTTAATAAATAAATAATTATTAAAAAATCAAATAACATGGTAAAAGTAAATATAAAGGAGTAAAACTTTTTTTACGATATCATTTTCACTTTTCCACTATTTGAGCACAAAAACCCCTCTTTTACCCTCGAAGTTTGGTGTCAGATTGCGGGAGTTACGATCGTTCATTCAGTGAGCCGTCAGTGGCAGTGAGGTAGGCTCTTTGTCTTCTACTCTTTCATGGTTTAATTTTTCATTTTTATTGGTTAAAATTTCATTTTTGAGTTGATTTTATGAGCCCTACTTGCGCTCAACCATTCTCGCAGGTGGGCTACACGGGACCTGCGAGAATGGGTGATTCTCGCAGGTGAGCCCACAGTAGCCTGTGAGGTTATCACACTGTGCCCAAAGGGCACTTGCGAGAACCACAAAGCACAAAAGTTTTTTAAGATTTTACACAATAAAAATGAACCAATTCATGAATAGAGTTGCTAATCTTATTTTTGTGCTTCTTATGCAGGTAATTGGCCATCAAAATGGTTATTGAATGGCGTGAAAGGGAGCACGAAGAAGACAATTCTATTGCCGGAAATCATCCACCCACTATTGTTGCTTTGAGAAACTGTGGCCTTTTGAAATACTTTCGTATCCCGGGCATGAGGGCCCAAGTCAGGTTATTAGAGTACCTTGTGCGTATGTGGGATCCCGATCAGCAGGTATTTCATGTGGGGGTCCACACACTGTCCTTAGATATTGAGGACATTTACTTCTTGACTGGACTGTCATGGTGGGGGTACCATGTGAGCCTAACTGGTGGCAGAGGTGGTGGGTTGCCCATGAGTGAGTACTGTCGTTTACACTGTGTTCCCGAGGCAGAGAGGAAGAAAGGGAAAGTAGCTATTTGGGGGGTACGAGATTTGACCCTCCGTACTATCCTATTCACCATAGCTTGGATGGCTGGGATTTCTTCTCCTCACATGGTGTTACAAAGTTACTTCCAGTATGCTATTGAGTGTACTGAACCTCGGGTTTTCAACTAGGTAGATGCAGTGCTTCGTAGTATGAAAAAGCAGTTGACCAAATGCAGACGAGGTGACCTGAAGCAATTCAGGTACGGATCTTTGTTAGTGTCCTTCTTCCTTGAAAGGGTTCCATTACTGAGACTGCAGGTTGAGTGGAATTTACCGGCTCCTAGGGATCCAAGAATGTTGAGATGGTGTCGTCTCATGGCCCGACACGTAGCTGGACCAATCATCAAGTATGACGATACCTTCTTCGACTGGCTTTAACCATAGATGTTGATGGTTGACGACTATTCTTATGCCAGATTGGATTTCCGAGGAGATCCAGACTAAGTACTGCCAGATGATGCTTAGTGGGGGGAACTTGGTAAGAAGTACACACATTTTTTCCTTTTTTAAATGTTTTTATGAATTTTTCATATTCAAATGTTTTTGTTTTATATGTTCGTCCAAAGACTAAATACAAAATCGTTGTTGATGACATAGATGTTGGAGCTTACAGACCTCCTAGTACTTCTCCCATTCAGTGGCGAGGAGAGGTGGCACCAATGCCACAATATGCCGAGGATTATCAAGTAGTGGAACAAAACTTGGAGGGCTTGACCGCAGATATTCTAGACATGCCTCTTGAAGAGGTTCCACGACGCGATCAGCATCATACAGTAGGAGTGTCAGGGTCCATGAGTCGACTGCTCTGTAGAGTTGCTTGGGTAGTCGTGTGTTACTGTGAACGTCATCCATGACGTCACTTTGTAGAAGCTATGAGCTTCAGATTTTTACATTTTGGTCTTCGGACAAACTTTTTGTAAAAAACTCTTTTGATCGTTATATATATACAGACGACTTCTACCGATTTACCTTGTATTGTGTGAAATTTGATGTGATTGATTTATAAATGATCCAAATGTCTGTCTAATACATAGTTAGCCAATTCATCTGTTAATGTATTTAGACATCTAGGAATATGTTGATATTCAATGTAATCAAAATAACATTCCAAGAGGCAAATTCGCAAATACACCCGTAACAAAGTAGGACTTCGAATAATATAGACATTACTTAACTGTAGTACTACCAGCTGTGAATTGAGTCGCACAACCAAATGACAGATTCCAAGCGAGATAGCATCAACCAATAATTCAATAACGATGCTATTCTCTGCAATGTTGTTGGTTGCACGGCCGAGACACACACCTCGTAAAGAGACAAGTTCGTTTGTAGGGGCGTAAATTCCCCATGTAGCAGAAGCAAGGTTCTGAGTACTATGGCTAGTGCCATCAGCGAAGCCAATATAGGGTAGTGAAGACTCCGACATCTGGGAATCAAACACAATGTCACATAAGGGCAGAGACTAGATAACGAAAAAAACAAGGTATAGTAACACACAAGAAGTATGATACAATAAAAATACAAGTACTCATGCACAGATGATTTTATGCATAGTACTTATTCAAGTACAACCCATTCATGGGTTCACTCAAAGGGATACCATCATAATCTACTAACTCATAAGCTCCTTTTTCCAAAACTTGTCGAACGATATAAGGACCTCGCCACATGGCTTCGAATTTTCCAGCCCCTAGCATATCTCGATCTTGATCATAGAGAAGAACGAGATCTCCTTCGGAGAAAACATGAGGCTTGACATGTTTGTCATATTGGGCCTTGACACGTTTCTTCTAAGCTTCTATAACTAGGGTAGCATCACGTCGAGTTTCATCTAATCACATAAGATACAATAGACGTTCTTCCTCAATAGAAGTGTTTGGTAGGAGTTCAACAACTAGTTTCAAAGAGGGTATCTCGCATCCAATTGGGAGAATAGCTTCCAAACCATAGACTAACTGGAAAGGTGTAAACCCAGTAGTAGACTTGACGGATGTCCGGTAAGCCCACAATGCCGAAAACAACATTGTGTGCCAACTTGTTTTGTGAATCCCTATCATACGTCAGAGCATAGTTACGAGCACTTTGTTAATTGCTTCGACCTGGCCATTGGCTTGCGAGTAATAGGGCGTTGAGTTATCATGGCGAAGACCCAACTTTTCAGTAAGTTCGGACATCATGAAGTTTCTGAAGTGGTTACCGTGATCAGTGACGATAGCTTGGGGAACACCAAAACGAGCTATGACGTGATTAAAAATGAATAATATTGTAGTCTTTCCAGTGTTGTCAAATGTCAGCATCGCCTCGGCCCATTTCGTAAAGTAATCAATGGCTACAATAATGTAACCATGCCCCCCCGACCGAGTGAGGGTGACATGTCATGAAGTCGATGCCCCATTTCGCAAAGGGACCAACTAAGACCACAAGGTGAAGAGGAGCAGGATATGACCATATCTTCTGATTATAGGTCTGGCAAGCATGGCATTTCTGAATGACGATTATGCAGTCATTAAACAAAGAAGGCCAAAAATACCCTGCTTGTAAGATCTTCTGGGCAGTAGCATACCCAGACATATGACCACCACATGCTCCAAAATGGCAGTCATTCAGAGCTTTCTCGGCTTCGTCGAATGTTAGGCAACGTCAAAAAATAGAGTCAATCCCCCAACGATAAAGAGTATACCCAAGGATAATGTATTGACGAGCTTGATAGCGTATGCGACGTCGGTCAGTACTAGAAAAAGTTGGTCGGAAAGTCTGGGTTTGGAGATATATAATGATATCCCCATACAAAAGATCATCAGTGTGGATAAGGAAAAGAGATTCATCGGGTAATGAATCAGCTGCTACTGTTTCCATTTCAGAATGGGGAAAATCGCATATCAACTCAGCAAAAACTAAGGACTTCTTGGACTTGGCGCGTTCGAATTCCAAGTCAAACTCCTGGAGTATCACAATCCATTTGGAGTATTTTCCCCCTAGCAATTGACGAGTAAGAATGTATTGCATAGGGTTGCAGTGAGAAATCACTGTAGTCTTGCGTGAGAGGATATAGTGCCAGAAGCGTTGGATGGCTTGAACAACAACCAAGGCCAGTTTTTCGACATGTAAATACTTGATTTCAGTAGGCGTTAAACTGCGACTCAAGTAGTAAATAACATGTTCTTCATTAGCATCTTCTTCTTGGACGAGAACCATACCAATGGTATAATCCGAGGCAACAAGATAGAGGAAATAATCGCGACTGTAATTGGGGGGGAAGAGAAGCAGAGCACGCGTTAGGGACAACTTCAAAGCTTCAAAAGCATTATTGGCAATGGAATCCCAGATGAACTTTGAATCCTTTTTTAGTAGCCGTGTAAATCCACGAGTTATCTCGGCGTAATTTGGGATAAAACAATGAAGAAAGTTTGCTTTCCCCTGCAAACTTTGCAACTGGAGAAGTGTAGAAGGAGGGAGATTAAGGATCACCTCAACCTTTAAAGGATCCACTCGGATCCCTTGACACGAAACGATAAAACTGAGAAGGCGGCCGGATTCCATGCAGAAAACGCACTTATGAGGATTTAAACGTATATGGTAGAACCAACAGTGAACGAAAATGGCTCGAAGGTGAGTTGGGTGATCGACTCGGCGCATTGAGTGAGCGGGTAAATCATCCAAATATGGTTGAATGATGTGCTTGATATCATGGAAAGTGTAAGACATAGCGCATTGAAAAGCTGCGCCAATGTTCTTGAGACCGAAAGGAAGTTTCCGATAGGCAAAAGTACCCCAAGGACAAATAAAAGCAGTCTTATGTTGATCATCGGGAACAATGTTGATTTGATTATACCCAGAGAAACCATCCATGAGAGAGAAGATTTCACTTCTAGCGCAGTCATCGACAATCTGATCGACGAAGGGGGTAGGAAAGTTGTCTTTTGGACAAGATTTGTTGATATCCCTATAATCAATGCATACACGAATGGTGCCTTGTTTCTTGTCAATCGGGACAAGATTGGAAACCCAGTCTGTGAGAGCCACCGGATAAATAAAGCCGGCTTTCAGAAGTTTCTCGACTTTGAGCTTGATAGCAGCCGCTTAACGTGGGTGAATTGGACGAAGGCGTTGCCGGACGGGTTTAGTGTCGGGGTATGTATTTATCTCATGTATCACAATCTCAGGGACGATACCTGAAATTTCTTCGTAACTCCAGGCGAATATGTCACGAAATTATTTGAACAAAGATGTGTAGGTGACGATTTCGTCAGAAGAACACGAAGCTCTGATATGGACATTTTCGACAATCCTAGGTTTGATGGATATGTCAAGGGGAATAGTGGGCGAGATATTGGTTAAGTTCCCTTCGGAAAACACATCGTGTGTAGACTTGGGAACGGTTGAGATGACGACAACGGTCGACGGGGTCGAAATCCATTGGTAGTTCTCAAGGGTATGTTTCTCTAGAAAGAGGATGGAACGATGATGCCCATCATCCCAAGGGGTGTCCTCCATGATGGACATGATCATCTCATCAGTGGGAAAAATGACACGAAAAGGATCAGGAGACAAATCACCAAGAGAGGGGGTAGAAGGTGTTGCCGATTGAATGGCCTAATAGGCAGATTCGACCGGACTTAACGGCATTACGTTGTCGTAATGAAGATGATCTCCAGGGTCAGGTACTATCCAGGGGTCGTGAGACGCAGGAAATTCATGAGGTAAGGTGGAGATCATGTTGATGGAAGCAACAGACGAGCGTGGAACATCAGGCGGTGGAATGGGGAAAGTTCCCATTAACGAAGAGTCCTTGAGAAGGCCTACACCGACGTTCTCATAACCCGGTGGGGTTTTAGTGATGAACGGTATGTTGCCAGTACAGGTATCGGAATTGAAGAAGGCTAGTTGGTCGGCAGTGACAACCTTACCTTGATGTGGGAAACGTACCACATGGAAAAGGGTTGACACAACTGAACGCATGGAATCGATCCAGCTACGGCCAAGCAGAAGATTATAATCAAGGGGAGCATCAAAGACTTCCACTTCGACTTGGACCGTCTTACCTTCTAATGTGATGGGAAATGAAGGAAGGAAATTGTAGGGCTTAAAACTAGAGCCATTGAAGGATTTAAGAGTGTTCTAGGATTCATTCAAGGAAGGAGAGCCAATGTCTTTCCAGCAAGCAAGAGACATGACACACATCGAGCCACCCTCATCGATAACGGTTCGACAAATGTTTTTGTTAGAGATAACCACTTGGATCTGGAACGCAAGTTGAGGGGGTAACCTTGGAATGTGATCTTCCAAGTCAAAGATTATTAAATTCGTATCCATCGGGTCAATTCCACCGATAGATTTCAACAGTGCCTTCCATTGTGTAGGAAAACTTTGAAGGACTTCAAGGGTTGACATCGCAGAAGGTGCTTGGGCCAGATCTTCAACAATGTTGTAGTTCTAGGCCGCACGAGCATGAGGATTGAAAGTCGATTTCTGAACGACGCCCTTTGGGGGGGGTCACAGAACTGTGTCGAGGCTCAGTCGTTCGATATGAAGAGGACCGTTGGTAGGTAGAGTCGCAGGAGAGGGTTGTGCCGAGGAAGGTGGTAGATCATCAACCTTCTCTTGAGAGGTAGAATAATCTTTGGCTCGTGTAGTGAGTGCAACATTGTTCTACTTTGAATCGCCAGTACACATCAAAACATATGATGTAGTAGAAGAGGAGGGTTGGTCATGAATGACCAACTGAGCCTGCTGTTGAGACGGGAAGGGTTGGGACAAAATGACCGGTGCAGGTGGTTTTGGAGCTCCTTGAAGGAACTTAGTGACCTCGGTGCATCGTGGACAATCCTTCGTGTAGTGATCATCACCACAGATAAGACAAGGGTATCGAGGTTTGCGCTTATCCCGATCATCAACAGGGGTAGTTTTGGTTTTCTCTGCTTGATTATTTTTTCTCTCCTTATTCTTACCTCTCCCCTTTTTAGATTTGTTTTTACCAGCTGGGGTAGATTGAACTGCATTTACCTCAGAAGTCTTGCCGGTGGGAGGGGCAGGAGATGGAGCATTGTGAACATTAGAAGAAGCAGGTTTGGGGTTTGTGCTTGAGGCAGAGTGTGGTTGGGCCTGGGAAGAGCCAATCATACCGTCAATGACATGTGAAGCAGCTGGAGTAGTTGAAGTGCTGGAAGTAGAAGGACGAGGTAAGTCAGGTAGTAAATCGTAAAGGGTTCTTGTTTGTGAATAAACGAGGTCAAGATATTGAGCACGACTGATAGCCTGCTCTTCCGTGACTACTCCACCCATGGAAATGTCACGACTGATTTCATTCACAAATGATTTTGTGAACCATTCTGCCAGTAACTGATCAAGGAGTTCGAGTTTAATGAGATGACGTCTCCTTCGCCACTCATGGATGTGATTGGATATATGAGTGGCTTTGTTCTGTTTGAAGGAAGTCAAAATCTTGGTTCCCATGTCGTAACAAATTGGTAACTGGTAGTGCGTAAGGAGAGCCATAGCTAGGGTGTTGAAGTCAGAGAAGAAACCTCATGGAAATTCTATATACCACTTCGCTGCAGAACCTGTGAGGGTTCGTTGAAAAAGACGTAAACGAATAGAGTCATCCATCAATGAGTTGGATGAGCACCATAGGTGAAAAGTCATAACGTGATTGTTTGGGTCCTCTCCCGCTTTTCCATCGAATTTAGAAATGTCCGATGGAAGCTTGGCTGGGATAGAAATCCATTGGGGAGAGTGACGAATTGGATCATTTAAAATCCTTGACAAGTCTAGAAGATCCAAAGTGGCTATAAAGGGTAACTGTCGATTCACCTATGTTTACTGGTGGCTTTGGGGAGGAAGCCTTGTCGACAAACCAATAGGACCATAAGCAGTCTGCATATAATGTGAAGACCCAGGCAGATGTGGTGGTGGTTGAAGAGGATAGTAGCTCATAGGATTGTACCCTAGAACAGGGGCTTGAGTTTGAGCATTCGCCCCCCAAATGGGATTGAATGAACCTGGATATGGTTGGCCCACACTAGGGGGTATTACAGACGCAGCTGGAAACTGTTGCCCCCCAGTCAATTGAGTAGGATGTTGTATCAATTGATTCCAATACTGGGCCAAGGATGGAGGTATGTTTTTCCCATAAGGCGGGGTTGGTCCTCCCATTGAAGGTGGTGTTCCAATTGGAGGTAGTGTTCCAATTGGGGGTTGTGTTCCAATTGGGATTTGTGTTCCAAAAGGAATTTGCCCGCCGAAAGGGGGTTGAGTCAGACCACCTTGGTGAAATTGTCCACCAACTGGAATCTGGTAATTTGGGGTGAATGATGGAATAGCGCCACTAGGATTAAGACTTCCAGTAGAAGAAAAAGAAGGTCCTCCAAAAGGAAATTGAGGGAGTGTTGGAATAAAACCGGGAAGAGAGTGCCCAGAAGAAGAAGGACCATCAAGAGAGCCAGATGGGGTTTGCGTAGGAGTGTGAATGGAAGCATTCAACGCATGGTACTCGGGTGGTAGTGTCGGAGTGATGTTGGGAATTCACGATGTGTTGATGGGAGAAAGACTAACTGTAGTAAATCCGGTTGGAACACTCGTAGTATCTGTAAGATGGGCCATTTCAGCGGGGACGGTAAAGTGATAAGCAATAGTCAACAGTACTGTCTCTGGACTAGAGACTTCGGAAATCACAGGTGGGTTGATTTCGGAAATCACAGGTGAACCTGGACCAAAAAGGTCCCATCGGAAAACACCTGTAGACTAAAAAATATCTTGGCCTTCTATGCCTGGAAAGGGTCCAACTGGTGATCCAGAAGACATAACAACTAATTCTTCAGAAGAGTTCAGTCGCATAAACGGTCGCTAAGAATCAGGGTGAAGTCGAAAGTCCTCTCGAGTATTTGTAATGCGAAAATGTTCTAGAGAGTCAGCGCGTTCCACTTGTGGCGTGGTAACAACTGTGACTTCACTTTGCCGAGGAGAGCCCTCAGGTGTACTTGTAGACAAGGGTTGAGAACCTTCCAGATGTTCTGGAGATAAACCCTGCATTCTACCTGAATGACATGGAGGAGAAATTGTAAACGAGTGACAAACTTCACGAAGAAAATCTTATGGTCACCTTTGAGAAACAAACAACACGCGCTAGTAAACAAAATCTAGGAAGCAACACCAAGCAAACAAGACCTTCTAATTCCGAAGTCATTAGTTGGTGATGAAATCCAACGTCACAACAACGAGACGAGAAGGGGCTGGGATAGGGTGGAAACGTTACGCTGACGACCTGCTTAACGGACTTACACCCTGGTGCAAGCTCCCACACATAATCGTGGGTATACCCTCCAAGGATCCCGAGTGAGTTTGGTCAACGTCAATTCCAGGTACCGTGAAGACTTTCCCCTTCACAGTCACCTCGTGTAAGAACCTAGAAAGATAGGCCACTAAGGTCACCACCAACAACAATAAAGCCTGGGGGGACAGTCGACAGTCTGATCCACACGCAAGGGCAGGGTATCTAGCCCGAAATCAACTCAAAAGGCTTCCACTCATCATTGTGGGTATACCTCCGAGTGATCCCCATAATACGTGCAATATCTACACTGACATCAACAAATAAGGGTGAGTAACTCTGCCAATATCAATGTGACCTCGTGTTTGACCCTTGTGTGAGAAGGGCTTCCCAAGACAAGATGTTGCAAATGGAATTTAACACTCCCTAACAC
>ML785905.1:884762-933012 GCA_009831015.1 Picea engelmannii | reverse complement strand
AGGGGAGACTGTAATGTCCCCCACCTCTTAGAGAGGTGATGAGGAGACTCAGTGGCCTGGGCACCCCCACTAGGTCATAGTATCACACTGAGGGGGGGAAAAGTCAAGAAGTTAAAAGTTATATTTTTAAGTTGACTTAAGAAAGGAAAAGGATAAAGGAGTAAAAGATAACTCGACAGAAGAATAGAAGATTAACCTTGGGAGTTAACCTAACTCAACAAAGAATTAGAAGGAAAAGTATAAGTAACAGGCTGGGGCACACCTATTACTCATTCTGGTTTTGGATTAGCATTTGCTATTGCTCTTGAGCATTCAATTTGGGGGTTTTGCTGTACAAACCCTTGTGAGAAAATCAATGGTGAAATATCCACTCACCTTGTTCCGCAGCTTGGTCTCAGGGATGAAAGACTCCTCCACACCATTCTAGTCTCAGCCCATTTCCATCTAGCACTTCAGAAGGTAGCAGGCCGTACTGTTCTTGTGTTTCCAGCAAGGGCGCACCATCATCTAGAGGGAGGTTCGATCCAGCTTATCCTGAGGGCCTGGGGCCATTCCGACAGTTGGGTTTTGTTTGCAGGGGCAGGACCATCAGTTTGAGGGATTTTCTGGAGGGTTATCATCATTCTTCATTTGTCTACAGATTGGGACGTCTTGGAGCCATAGGGGATGTCCTATGATTCAATAAAACTCAGATCTAGGGAGATCTGCTTGAGATCTGAATTTGAAACTTCTCCCGCGGGATTCTCATAGCCCGATCTATATTCTTGGAGAGTTTCATAACATTTGGATGCCTCCTTCATTAGGGACGAACCAGCTAGGTTTTCAGTCATCCAGTGGGGCACACCATTCAGTGGAGGAATTTAGATCTACAGGGTTTGAGAGTGGATTTGGAATTTGGACATCTAGGTTGTCCTTACAGTTGCCCGATCTATCATTTGGCATATTTCTCGGGATGATTGGACACTTTTGGTAGCAGGGTCGAATTATTGAGGGATTCAACATTCTAGCAGGGCGTGGTACTTTCCAGCTTGGAGGTTGAGCATTAGTACAACTCAGATCTACTTGATTCAGTCTTCATTGTATATCCAGCCTTTGGAGGCTTACTTTGTATTGTTGTGAGCATTTTGTAGTGGTTCATATCTATTTCTTGTACGACCATCTGAGGTTTATGCCAGATCGGCCATCTATTGTATTGATCTTGCATTGCTCATAATAAAAAGGTCAGATCTTTGCTTGTGCTTCTACATCTTGAATATATTGTTATCTTCATGTGTTAATGAATCTTATATGCACTTAATAACTCAATAAATACCTGCACATCAATAGATCAGTAGTAGTTAGTGATTCCAAGAAAGAATTTGGCTTGGGATCATTACAATTACTCAAACCTGGAACCTAGAGTCTTGTCCTCAAGAATGAGTGCGCTTGCTTTTATTCCAAGTCTTCTTCACTCAAGATGACGAGTGATTTATTCAACCCGTCTTCTGTACTAAGAGAATATGCTATCTTGGTAGAAGGTTGGGTTTGAGGATAAAATCTATGATCTCAACTTTTAATCCATCTAATACCTTGACTTAGGTTTTGATCAAAGGTTAGAATGATAGTCATAGCTACAACATGCAACACTGATCAAAATAATGTCCTAACAAATAGATGCATATTAGAATAATCACACATGGGTTGCATTATTCCTCTGACTGTGTTGGATATTGAGATCCTTCTAGATCTATGGAAAGAGATCCCTTCTCCTACAAATACTCTTTAAAGCTTAACCGTGAGTACATACCTCTAATGACACTTGTAGGTAGAGGCACCATCTTGTAGTAGCGGTAATGATCACCAACTCTTAATAACTTCAAGGGTGACTACAACTTGTACTACGACTACAAATGCAACTGATACTGCAACTAGTTCTGAGACTGCAACTGCAACTGCAACTTAGGGTTTTATGAGGAAACCCTAATTTTTCAAACTTCTAATTTTGAAATTCTGATCCAGGGGATAGATGCACTGAGCTGAGGCAAGTAAGCTGGTGCAGTCTGATTTATGAAAATCCAACTTTTACCCCTTCAAAATTGATCAACGGATTTATGGACTGGTTCTTCTGGTTTTCTGGTACCTATGGTACTCTGATACTTCTGGTACTCTGGTTTTCTGGTACTTCTGGTACTTTTTGAAACTAGGGTTTCACTTTCTAGGAGATCTAGCCATTGAAAAGTTGTGCTGAGGATGCCAAAGTGATCCTTGAGGAAGGGAGCTCTTTTCTAGATGGGTTTGGGGCTGAAATACTTCATCAACAAAAATCCCTAATTTGCATGTACGACAACAATGATGTTTTTCACTTTCTCTTGTGAAAGATGCTCTCTTTAGCTTAGCTCTGATACCATGTTAAGGTTTAAGATATTATTAGAGTTCTTTGCATTTCACTAGATAGCAATAGCATAATATAGGATCACTGAGAAATACACAATCACAATATACAGATCATTTATCCTGGGAAACCCTCATGGGGGAGAAAACAGAGAAAAAATTCCTTATTATAGATAGCCAATACAATTCCAAGAGATAACTCAAACAAATACAAAAAGTCCTATCCCAAGAATGCGCCTCTCTCTCTCTCTCTCTCTCTCTCTCTCTCTCTCTCTTCTCCAACTGTAGCTACGAAACTTGCTTCTTAATGAACAAGTGAGTGTGTGTCTAAATGAGGCACTAAACTCCTTATTTATACAACTCTAGCATGTGTGGATGGAGGTGTCTCTTCACTGGCAGGGCCGACTTCTTCTTCTGAGTGGTTATAAACACCTTTAACATATTCTGGAGCCCCTTTAATATATTATGGGGTGGACTTATTATTATTCCTATTACAATTATGTTTTGACCAATCTGCAAATGGGGATTTGGTCTTTTACAATATCTGACATGATCAATCCGCAATATGGGATTGATCTAATGAATAATACACCAATAATAATTAGAATACACTTTGCAGTTATATTGTTTCAACACAATCTAGTTTCATCCTTGGTTGAACCACTAACCAAAGTAGTTGATCCAGTTTCATCCTCGATCAACCCCACTTTTCATCTGAAAAGTGAAACCTAAGTGATTGATCCAGTCCTGCCATTGGTCAGTCCCACCCTTCATCTGAAGAGTGCCAACGTGGTCAATCCCACTCCTCCTCTGACGAGTGCCAAAGTGGTTTCTCTGGTCCCTTCATCGGTCAGTCTGGTTGATCATGTCATCAATCTAGTCACATCCTTAGTTGAACCAGTTGACAAAGTGGTTGATCCGATCCCATATTCAGTCGATCCCGCTCTCCCGTTAGAGAGTGCAACCCAAGCGGTCGATCTGTTTCCACCTGTCGACCCCATTCTCCCTATGGAGAATGAAACCCAAGTGGTCGATTTGATGTCATTATCAATCGATCCTACTCTCCCGCTAGAGAGTAAACCCGATACTGCCCATGTTTTTCTCATTGATAGTGAATCTACTGTGATGGGGGGCATTCCTCCTTCTCTCACGAAACCCCCTCCAAGAAATGAGTCCATCCTTTTTGATTGGGGTGTGCTAACTGGACCTCGTCTTCCCTCTCACATTCCTTTCAAGATTACAATACAGGTTTGTGGTCGGGCCATTCCTCAGACATTGATAGATGAAGGTTCATTTGTTAGTATTTTGTCCTCTATTTCTTGGCAAGCTTTGGGTTATCCTCAACTTGTGCCTGTTACCCAGACTCTATTTTCTTTTAACAAAAGAACCAGTCACCCTTTAGGGATCCTTCCTCAGTTTCTTGTAACTTTGGGAGGGAAAACTGTCTTTGTTGATGTCATGGTAGTCTAAGACCCCTTGGATTTCAATTTACTCCTTGAGCGAGATTATGTCTATGACATGAAATCTATTGTGTCCACTCTTTTTCATGTAATATCTTTCCCGCACAATGGAAGAATGGTTACTATTGATCAACTTTCATTTGTTAGTCCTGACTTGATTGCCAACCCAATGACCTCCCTAAATAATTCTTATATGTAGACGGTCTTACCCTCGCCACAGGTCAATTATGTGGCATTATGTCCCATGCCTTCCACTGCTGATGAAGATGAACCTCTCACTGTAAGCTCAACCTCTTATGAATTAGATCCAGTAGTTGACATGGTGATCTATTCAATAGGGCTATTAGAGCCAGATCTCCCTACCCTTATCGAGGTTGTCGACATGTATTCCTTCCAGAGTGATTTTCTTCCATATAACGAAGATCTCCTGGAAGCCATGGATGAGGTTTGTCCCTTGACATGTGTTCCTTCCAAGGCATTTTCCTCTTGGAAGCCATGATCAAGAAGAGGTTACGAGTATAGTTTTCCTCTCTGTGGAAAGATCATTAAAAAATGAAACAAAAACTATGAGCATAGTTTCACTTCTCTGTGGAAAGCTCGTTAAAAAATGAAATAGAGGTCACGAGCATAGTTTTCCTCTCTGTGGAAAGCTCGTTAAAAAATGAAACAAAAATATGGGGACTGAACCCGTAGCCTTGAGCATAGTTTTTCTTCTCTGTATAAATCTCGTTAAAAAATGAAACAAAAAATCTGGGGATTCAACCCGGAACCTTGAGCATAGTTCTTTTCCTGTGTCAAGCTCGTTAAAAAATGAAACATTCACCTCTCCCATCAAGTCAAGTCTTTCGCTAGATCTCGTAGATATCGAGTTGAGTCTTTAGCTAGATCTCCTAGATGTCAAGTTGAGTATTTTGTAAGGTCTCGCATTTGAACCTTCATTTCATCCATCCTTATCCTTTTTCTCCCTCTCATACATAAATTGGTGACAACCTCAAATTCGGTGAATGAATTGAAGCTTGGGGGGCATGTCTCCATCCTTTTGTTATCATTCTAGAGTTAAGCCATTAGCTTTTCAAGTTGGGGACAGAGTACCAACCATCCATGGGTATCCCAACCTTTGGAAATTATGTTGGGAATTTACAAGCATAGTTTAATTTTGTTTCAAGATTGTGTAAAAATGAAACCAATACCGAGCTTAGTCTTTGTTCTTTCTCATGCTCAAAAATACATGAGAATGTAACCGAGTAAAATTTTGTCTCTTTTTCAGACTCACATGGATACCCGAAAAATGAACACCCCAGAGTCGTCTTCAAGCTCTTTTCAGACTCTCTAAACATGAAAATATTGCCAAGTGATCTTTTTTCCTTTCCCACTAGTTAAAAGGTTTGAAAGGGCATCTTTCGAATGATAATTTATCTCTTTTTTGGCCTGGCGAGACTAACATTATGAAAAAGGACAACACTGGAATCGTCTTTAAGTTATTTTCAGTCTCTCTAAACATGAAAAATCACCGAGTTTACCTTCTCTAGACTCGTTAAAAAATATACATTGAAGGGCCCATACGGGACCGAACCCTTACTTCTTCCAGTTCGTTAAACAAAGGAAGAGGGACTTATTGAAGGTGAGTTATATCGAGCATGTGTTACCCTCCTCTATCTTGTTAAATTAAAAAGAGGTACTCATCTATCTGGATGGGGAAAAAATTTGAAGGAAGCAAGCCAAGTAGTTTTTGAAAACATCACAAGTCACTCTTACGGTCACCCTTGAACATGACACTTTGTCTTTGAATACATTTTAATCCGTTAATCCTCTGCACTGAACCAATCCTTTGATTTTATTTACTCCTTTGGGTCACTCGACAAAATTCACAGTATCCACTGCATTATCATGTTTTGGTCCATGTCATGTTTCTGTTGTTGTGCCTCAGTGTTCAAGGGAAGTATCTGCCTCGAGAGTCAACCATCACAAATTTCCTTCTTCAATACCCGTGTCAGTCCATGTTCATTTGATCCACCAATTTACATATTTGTGTCCGTTTCATGTCATTGATGGGGGATACATCAAGGCCCTCCTGCGACGAGTATGTTCTTGTCGAATTCATCGCATTATCTGGGAATTAGACTTAGAAACCAGTTAGTACCTTGGGACCTGTATGCCTCAATGGTAGGCCTCCTCACTTTCGACAATAGGTTTACATCATTGACCTCTAATCGGATGATTCCACAAATGTTCGAATTCATCTCATCTATTCACATTCGCTGGAATGTACTAGGGTACCTTGGGAATCATTGACATCAATGGTGATATCCCTCGCACTTGTTAACAGTTTACCTCATTGACCGGTAATCAAGTGGTTTCTACCATGTTTGACATCAAGACATCTATTCACATGGTTATACTCGTACCACATCGGGATCAGTAAGAAGACCCTGGGTTGAGTGATCACTCTGATATGTACTTTACCCAGGTTGTGACTGAGTTTCTCTTGAAGATTGACACATCTACTATTACACAGATCCACTTTGTATTGGTCTCTGGCTATGTCTTGTTGTCTCATAGATCCACTGTGTATTTTTCATGGCTACGATTAGTTCATGTCATGGAAGTATAGATCCACATTGTATCTTTGGTGGCTATACCTTTTTATTTATACAATTATGGATCTGCAGTGTATTTTATGGTGGCCATACCTTGCAAGTATTTATCACCCAAGCATAGGCATGCCTTCCTTGGGTCTGAAACATGTCATAATATTTGTTTGATGGTTGTGTGCAACTTCTACCAGGTTCTCTGCGTCCATACCCTTTCTCTAAAAAGTCTACAAAGTACTTCAGTCATCAATTTTCGTCTTCTAACTTCATACTTTGGGGGGAAATCTGTTACACCTCAAAATTACTCATTTCAATGATGACCTATTGTCTCCATTACAAGTGTCGCAATTGTCACATTTTGGCCACAAGTGTCTCAAGTGTCACAGACATCATACAATCATCTTGCCTATGTCGTGTCTCGAACGACATCACAAGGAACACTTGAAGACACCCTCAGAGACTGGTTAAATAAGGAGAAATCATTTGACAAAGAGTACAAAATATTTTCCTTGAGAAAGACCACTTAAAAATGAATTTTAAAGGGAAACACTCCCCTACCCACTAGCAGGGAGTGCTGGCACTCCCTTCCCTCCTTTGGGGGAGCGTTGTAGCACTTAGTGCACCATTCTGGCAGAGTGCTATGATTTTTTGAGGAAATCTTGGGCAACAGTCCCTACCCACTAGCAGGGAGTGCTAGCACTCCTTGACCTCCTTTGGGGGAGTGTTGTAGCACTCTTTGCACTATTGTGGGGGAGTGTTATGCTGTTGAGAAAATCAAGGGAAGATCCCCCTTATCTCTGAAATCAGTTGGATTCGAATCTGAGGTCAAGGCTAGATCTTTGGGAGGATCCACAACTAATGGAGAAAGATCCTCAACGTATCCCAAGAATCTCTAAGGTGGTTAGGCCTCTCCAATCTTATAAAATGAAACCTTCTCATGGTGAAGGGGATGGAGGAGTTTATAGATACCAAACTTATGATCTCATAAGGATGATAGATATTGAAGGCATCAAACTTATGATCTCGTAAGAGAGAATATCAGTGAAAGTATAGTCATTTTGATCGTGGAGCTTTTGAGCAAGGGTTTGGACAAAGAGAGCTTGGTGAGGTTGTTGCATCTGCATCTATAGTTGTAAGCAGTTTACTTTGTTTTCATTAATATATATATGTGCTTGGCATGTTTCCTTCAAGATTGTGTATACCTACGTGAACTTGTCTTTAATGGATAGATCTAGTTTCAAACTAATCATGGTAGAATAGGAAGCATGCTTTGTCTTTGATTGGATTTTAGGACTTGTTGAAGAGCTTGGGGATCAAAGATCAACTTGGACTGGGCGAGGAAAAACATCGTAAAAAGGTACATCTTCTTCCTCTTCTCTATAGATTAGCTTAGCTAGGTTTAAAGGGATGTTAGTGATCAAAGTTAGCACCTTTCTGTCTTGGTCTTAGAGGTCTAGGATCCAAGAGGGAATTCACCTGTCTGCAGGGGGATTTTCCTGTAACAACCACAGGCGTATATGTCATGGATATTGTAGTACCGACTGTATATGTGTATTGAGGGTATTAGCCCCAATTTTGTACTATAAACACCATATTTTTTGAAATATATAAAAAGGGATCTTCGTACATTGATGAGATGGTTTTCTTTGCTTTAGTTATGTGACAAATGCCAATCTAAAATGAAATTAGCATAAGCATCAGATACATGATTAGAACTCCTAGGAATGTGATAATATGTAATAAAATCAAACTGTCATTCTAAAAGACATACCCGTAGGAATCTTTGGAGTAAAGTAGGATCATGCACACAGTAACTTCCATTCAACTAACATACTACTAACTGGGAATACATGCGAACCTATAGAGAGAGAATACCCTGTGAGAGAGCATCGCGCAAAAGTTATATAACGATGCTATACTCAGCCACAATATTCATGGATGGCCCTAGGCATACGCCACCTGAAGACACCAGTAGACCCTCGGGTGAGTAAACCACCCAAGCAGTGGAAGCCAAGTTCTGTGTATGATGATTGGCTCCGTCTGCAAATCCTAGGTATACCAAAGACTCCATTGACATCTGCTAACGAAGGGAAAACTCGATAAGCAAGATGAAGATGAAAAGAAAGGGAAAAGATATATATACACTAAATTACATTAGTATACAAAGATTTTTGCCTGATCTTGGGGCTCAATCGTAATATATTTTCAAGTAGAGCTCATTTTTGGGCTCGAACAACATATTCCATTCATAATATTCTAACTCATAGGATCCTTTTTCTAAGACACGTCACATGATGTAAGGACCATGCCACATGGGTTTAAAATTTTCTTCCCCTAGTGGTTCTTTGGCTTGATCATATAAGAGGACCAAGTCACCCTCAATGTACAACCAAGGAAATACAGACTTATCATACTAGACCTTGACACGTCTTTTTTTCACCTCGATAGCTGTAGAGGCATCTCGACGCTACTCGTCAAGACTATCTAGGTGTACAAGGCGTCGCTCGAGATAAAAAGTGTCAGGTAGGAGAGCGACTGCCAACTTAAGGGAAGGGATTTCACATTCAATAGGTAAAATAGACTCCACACCGTGTAATAACCAAAAAGGGGAAAACCTAGTGGTAGTCTTGATTGATGTTCGGTATGTCCAGAGTGCAGGATATAGCATAATGTGCTAGTCGAACTTACTCTTGCTGACAAGTTTTTGCAAAATGGTCTTGAGAGACTTGTTGACGACCTCTAATTGTACATTTTACTGGGGGTTATAAGGGAAATAATGACCATGTCTAAACCCTATCTTAGATGCTATTTCTTCCATCATTTCATTATGAAAGTGGCTGCCATGATCAGTGACAATATCACTCGAGATATCGAACCGGGCGATAATTTGATTGAACACAAAGAAGGGTGTAGTCTTCCCATCGGATTTAACTGTAGTGATGGTCTCAACCCAATTAGTAAAGTAGTCGATGACTACGATAATGTGCTGATGCCCCCCAATCAAATTTGGTTTGCAATCCACGAAGTCCACCCCCCACTTGGTGAAGGGACCGACGATAATGACTGGGTGAAGAGGGGATGGATGCAAGCGCATTTTCTGAGTGAACACCTGGAAGGGGTGACACTTCTTAACCACTTCAATACAATCTTTAAAGATAGTAGGCCAGAAATAACTGACTCGCAATTTTTTTTGGGCTGTCACAAGCCCAGATAGATGACCACCACAAGCCCCATTGTGGCAATCACTTAGGACTGACTTGGCCTCTCCGTGAGTTAAACAACGATGCCAGATATTGTCTATGCCTTGGAAATACAAAGTGTCATTGATGATAATATATTTCTTAGCTTGGTATCTTACACGTCATCGGTCATCTCGCAAGAGATGTTGAGGGAACTTCAAAGTTTGAAGATAGAGAACGATGTCTCCATACTAGGGGTCGGATGATGAGACAAGGAAAATGTGTTCGTGCACAAATGAATCAACATGGATAACATCCTCATCTAATCATGGGAATTCAGATATTAACTTTGCGAAGAATAGTGATTTCTTGGACTTCGTAGAAGGGAAATCGAGATCAAATTCTTGTAAAATGACAACCCATTTATTATATTTCCCCCCTATGATATGTTTGGTAGGGACATATTGAAATGGATTGACATTAGAAACCATAGTAGTCTTGAAAAGTAATATATAATGACGCAAACGTTGGACTGTGTGAACGACAAGCAAAGCTAGCTTTTCAACATGAGAATAATTAATCTTAGGACCAACTAAATTTTGACTAAGATAGTAGATGATGTGCTCGCGGAGCTCATCATCCTCCTGAACCAAAACCATGCCAATCTTCTCCTTAGAAGCGGCGATATAAATCAAGTAATCTCTACTGTAGTCAGGAGACTTCAACAGAGGCATCGATACCAAGGATTTTTTCAAAGCATTGAAAGTCTCCTAGGCTCACTTATCCCAGATAAAAGGGGTGTCCTTCAAAAGACGCATGAAACCCTTAGTGATATTGGCATAATTTACTATAAACTGAAGAAGAAAGTTATCTTTCCCCTGTAAACCTTGCAGTTGTCTAATCATGCACGGGGGAGGCAATTGAAGTATTGCCTCAACCTTTAATGGATATACCATGATCCAGGTCTCAGAAACTAGAAATCCCAAAATACGACCAGACCTAACGCAAAATATGCACTTATGAGGGTTTAACCGAATACTATAGTAACAACATATTTCAAAAACAAGCTGAAGGTGTGAAGAATGATCCACTCTCTTGTGAGGGTGAGAAACAAGATCATCAAGGTAAGCTTTGAATATGTGCTTAAGATCATGAAAAGAGAAAGTCATGGCACGTTGGAAGGTTGCTCCGGTGTTTTTAAGGCTGAAATACATTTTCTGGTATGCGAAAGTACACCAAGGACAAATAAATTTTGTCTTGTGTTGATCCTTAGGTTTAATTTGAATTTTATTATACCCTGAAAATCTGTCCATAAAATAAAAAACTTTTCTTCCCGCACACTCATCGAGAATCTGATCGATGAAAGGTGTGGGGAAGTTATCTTTAGGACAGGCCTTATTCAGGTCACAAAATTCCATACATACACAGATAGTTCCTTTCTTCTTATTCACAGGAATGGGATTGGATACCCATTCTGTCAAGGGAAACAGGTAGATGAAGCCAACATTAAGTAGCTTCTCCACCTCTGCCATAATAGTAGGGGCCTTCTGGGGATTTACATCTCTAAGACGTTGTCGAACAAGTTTAGCATCCAGATAATTTCTAATCTCATGTTCAAAAATACGAGGGTCAATTCCTGACATATCTTCATATGACCAAGTGAATACATATCAAAATTCCTTGAAGAGTTTGGTGTGGATCAAGATTTCTTCTGGCGAACAATCCGCACTGATATTTACGTTTTCAATCTTTCCAGGGGTACGAGAGATATCTATCGTGACGGTAGGAGAAATACTCACCATATTTCCTTCGACAAAATTTCGTGCATATCAAGTGGAACGACGATGTGACCGACTATCTCACTCAAAGTAGATCGAAAGTCATCCTGTTCGATTCTTTCAAGCTTTGGGAGAAAATAAGAGCGGTGATGCATATCATCCCAAGGTTTGTTGGAACCATTCATGGATTCAATGATAGCTTCATCCGAAGGAAAAGTTTCATTGTGGAAATCATGTGAACAAGACAACGAAGTGTCCCACATGGGCCTAAGAATGGGATCCTCCTTGTCTGTCAGCGAGGTAACAGGATCAGGATCGATGAAAGATTCAAGAAAAAATTGATATGCAATCTCCGCTGCCAATAGTGGCATCGCTATTCCAGCATGTAAATGACCTTCACAAGATGAAGTCGGGGAAGGCAAGGTCCATAGATCACTAAAATAGGAAGTGAGAAAAGGAATGGACCTCCCTGTCGGAACGAGCCTACTAGACATGGTGTAAATGTGGTGAATCGGTGCTGTGAAGTAGAAAGTACCCATGAGGGAAGAATACATTCCGACACCAATATTCTCAGTTGTCGACTGAGAATTTTCGATCACAGGGATCGATGGTCCAATAGATGCATTGGGACTAGAGTATGCAAAGGATAACTGGTCGATCGTCAAGATCTTCCCTTCATGAGGAAAACAAAGAGTACAAAAGATATATGATACAACGACAACCATAGCATAGGTCCAATTGCGTCCTAATAACAAGTTATAATCAAGAGGTGCATCAACTACCTCGACCTCCACCTCTGCTGTCTTCCCACCTAACTGGACCAGAAAGGTAGGAAGAATACCATGAGGGCGAAAGGAATGACTGTCAAAAGAAGTCAACATGTTCGATGACTTGGAAAGAGTCAGAGAACCGAGAGATTTCCAACATATCAAGGACATCACACATGTAGCAGTGCCTTCATCAACAACTGCATGTTTGATGGTATACTATGAGTAATCGACGTGGATTTGGAAATCCACATGGTAAGGAAAGTGAGGCTTCACATATGTGACATCAAACTTGATAACTTTTGAGCCATTGGTTTCTAGAGATCCTAAGGCAGATAGTAAGGCATTCCTCCGTGAAGGACACGTATGGAGTACCTCCAAATCCGACATCACACAAGGGGTTTGACCCAGGTCCTCAACAATAGAGTAGTTCTGGGCGGCTCTAGCATTTGGATTGTGGGTAGAGAGCTTGAGTACTCCTTTCTGAATACGAGGCGGTGGCTCTGGTTTTCAATATGTAAATTCGTCTCCAGAGGAGGAGGAGGAGATTCTGGACCAGGAATAGCCTGTGAAGAGATATAATCTTGAGATTGAGTGGCTACATTAATTTTCGCATCAACCATATTGATACACAAATTGTCGTCGTCTTGCAATGACAGGTTTTGACTCCCACGAGCTTCATTTCCATCATTTGAGGAGCTCGAGTCCATGTGCTAGTTATTTGGAAAAGGATTCGTCAGCACGACGAGCGGTAGAGATAATAGCCTCACAACTTCCTCAAGTTTGGGGCATAAATGGGTAAGGTGATCATCTGTGAAAATATTACAGGGAAACTTCACCTCATGTCTTTCTCATTTTCCCTCTCCAACATTGTTATTCATCTTCTCATTATTACCATTGTTATTAGGTTTATTACCATTTTTCCCACCCTTACGATTATTATGTCATTTCTTCTTATTCCCTCCTAGTTGCTGGTTACCATTTGGGTTGGATGACGATTGCATGGAAAGTACATCCGCTGACTGAGTGGCATTGGAAGACACAGATGAAGCTGGCCCTCCTGCAGACTCGTTTAGAGAAAACTCTTTCAAATGACTTGTCACCGATTTTGTGGATCTTATGTTGGTGGAGCCTACAATGCCATCGGCACGAGGTATGGGATTTTGTCTAGGGTCATAAGTTGACCGTGGTGCGTCCATAAGAATGTGGTATAACATCCTAGACTAAGAGTATATTAGATATAACTATTGGGCTTTAAAAATCGCTTCTTCCTCAGTGGTAACCCCGATAGTAGAAACATCCTTTGAGATAGGAGGGTGAAAATACTTAAGGAACCATTCTAAAAGAAAGGCTAGGGGTATGGGGGTCTTAATCTGGATATGATCAAAGATATGAGTGGCTATGTCCTAATGTAAAGTCGACAGAAGTTATAGGCCAACATCGTAACAAATCGACAATTGGAAGTGGTTAAGGAAGACCGACACCAACTGACTAAAGGTCCCATATTCCCCCCTAGGTAGCGCGATATACCATTTTGCAACAACTTCGATGAGGGTGCGTTGAAATAATCTTAACTGAATAGAATCATCATTAAGGGAACTCGAGGAGCACCACAGGTGAAAGGTAGTAACGTGATCACCAGGATCCTCACCATTCTTACCTTCAAACTTTGGAATGTCTGAAGGAATATTGGTAGGGATGGGGGGGCATGTAGGATCATGATTCATAGGGTCATTCATCAATTTAGACAAGTCTGGCAGATTAAGTGTGGCCAAAAAAGGGAGACGAGGTTGTGGCATCTGGCTCCAAGCTCCCGGGAAAGATTGTGCTTGAGGAACTGCAGCCTGTTGATGATTGAAAACATCAACGTAATTTTGCCCGCAAAGTGTTGCTAAAGCCTATTATTATATAAGACTAAATAATGCTAGTAGGTGGGACCCCTTGAGCTTTTGAAGATCAGATCTGTTCATTTTCAATGTTATGATGATGTGCTACAAAGGTTCACATGGTTGATGATAATATGGTTTTCATTGATATGAGTTAAGCTTTGGGATGTTGTTCCTTCATGATACTACAACCTGCTATTTATTTATGGTATTCATTCTTCTCGCACTTGCACAACAAATATGTTAGTGAAAATTGCAGAAAGGCATTTTGAGGAAAAGAAAAATACTATAATTGATGCAAAAGAGACCTAGCTTTGCAATTCTACATGCATAAAGTGTTTGTTGATTATTGTTAGACCTTATATAACAAGGAAATGGCTATAAAAAAAAATGTTAAATTACATTTATATATATATGCATATGGTGGATATTTTGGTGGCGCATTTTGGAAAAGTGATAATGCAATGATTATGCTATGGTTTGTATTGATGTTGATCACGCTAGGGGTGATGATTCTATACATGATCATTTAGATTGTATAGTGGTCAAGCGATTTATTTGAGTTATATTGGGGATATGAACATGGGTGGTGCACTTGGCAAGGTAACCATGCGAATGGTTGACTTGTTATGTGGAACTTGGATTATGCTATGTTTTAAATGGTTGACATTCTCGATGCATGGGTTGATTAATGGTGTTAATGGGGGCTCGTTGGCATGTACTGTGGAGTAAATCAGATATGGGTGGAGGCAACGTGCATTTACTGTGCATCACCTTTACCCTTCCCGTTGGTCGCCACCCTAATCAGACTATTGTTTGATCTGGATGTTGTGTTCATGCTTCGGATTTTTAGCAGGGTGAAACCGCTCGACCACCTCTCATCTTAAGGTTTTCGATTAACATGTATCTCTCTTTTGGCCATTCTTGACTTCACTCTGGTTATGAAATGTTTTTGGCTCAGTTGCATGGGTTTGTGATTGTCCTGAGTACTGCAACTGTGTGGAATTTTGGTTTTGAATGGAAAATGGATGGTTCTGCTTATAATTGTTTGAGTTCATCGGATTTGGTGGTCTTCTTGGGTGATATCTTTTGTTACCACCACGTTTGTTAAAAGGGTTTTTAAAATCATGGCTAGATGGTTATCTTCGAAATTATTGGGTTTAACTAGAGCTCTGTTTTCTTGTTCGGCCCTGTCAAGAACTGTCTATCGTTCACAAGCGTCATAGTCCTCCTTGTGTGTACGCCTTTAGCCTCAAAGTTTCACTATGGTTGCTGCCTTTCCTCCTATGATGGCTACTGTGAAAATACTTAACCCTCTAGACTGGAGCCGCATAGGGAGTCTATCGAGCCTATTAAATTGTTCCTGATTATTGTGGTCTATTACTTCAAATGCGGGCTCACCTGTTGGTCATATAGCAGTCGTGTTGGTATAGATTTTTGTCACTGCCTTTGCAATAATAGCATGAGATTTACATTGCAATTTGAACTTATAAAAATTCACAGTTACCAGCTTGATGTCAAAGAACTCAGTTGTTTTAATGGAAGGGCCTCTGCCTGTTTCGATTGGGTGTGTGGGTATACACAGTTACCACGACTTGTTCGGTTGATTGGTTTTTCCTTACCACAGTGGAAAATTGTTGGTTAATGTAAAATCACTAGTATTTGTACTTATGTTGTTTTGGATAATGTCTGGCATTGATTACGAGGGTTTGGTGTTGTTCACACATGTCACATCCTGTAGATGATGTTTTGAAAAGTAAATTATTGGACTGGATATTCCTACTGTATCTTTTATCGTTGGTAGAATAGGTTTGAATATGTGCGGCCTGGTCACTCATAGGCGACTTAATAAATAGCCCAGAATGATGTTTTGAGTTATGTCGTGGTCATATGTTGCTGTGTGATTACTGGAAATATTACACTGGGATTCTCTCAGTTGTGCTCTGTGTGTAGTATGGATGACTTGTTTTTATGCTCAGTGATATCCACTGAGTTTCAAGTGCGTTATTTATTGCAATTGATCACTGCTGATGACAGTCGTGTTGGATATTTGGATCGGATTTTAAGTCACAATAATATGTTTTGTTTCACAGTGGCATGGTTACATGGTTTCGGAAATTTACTTCTGCATAGCCTGTGTCTAAATGATGATTGTTGGTTGTATATTCATGGGAAACACTACTTTCAAATATAGATGTGGATTGGGGAAATGTATGGTAGTGGTGGATGTTAATGGTTACAGATTGAGCACTATGTTGACTGTTATTAAATGTAGAATGTGTGAATAAAGGGAACAAAACCTCTTACAAATTGTGTGAAATACTTCTGTTTTGTAATGGAACTGTGTTGGATATTAATGGACAGTGAAATTAAGCAAATACACAAGAATTATTACTCAGTCATCTGATTGTTGGTTGATGCATATTTTTCTTATTGCAAAAGACATTATGGATTGCTTGACTAATCTCATGAACAATAAAAAATCCCCCCCCCCCCTTCATTATCTCATTTTTCCGCTAATTACAACCCCCTCACATATCCTAGATTCATTTTGTTCACTCTCTGTTCTGATATTGATTAAAACTAAGATAATTTCTGTGTTAAGTGGATGAAGTGGCAGTGTATTGAGTGGATTGTAGTAAGGTTTTTTTTTATTGATTTACAATTGATTGTTGTTGTCATTGAGAAGTGACCAATTCTTCTCCCCTTTCATTATATCATATTTTATCTCAATGCAAACCCCTCACATATCCCAGAACACTGTTTCACCCCCCCTGCCCATTGATTAACGTTAGAACAATTTGTATGGATTGGATTGCATGCGCGTGATACATTCTAAGCTAAATATATTTCGTATTTTTAAGGATATTTCATGCATGGTTATTTAAAATACTATTTTCTAATTGTTAACATATGCAGGATGAGGTTTTTTAGTCGGGGAAGCGATGGCAAAGGAAACAGAGGTAGAGGTAACTAGAACCGAGACCCAAAAAGGCCTAGGTTCTCTATACATTTTGATGCTGATTCAGAAGAGCTTGGACAATTGTTTCATGCTAGATTCTTTAATTGGATTAGGCAGGGAATAGTCCAATCGAGGCCTGAAATGCATCCTTTCTAAGCCCCTCAAGCCCCCGACATCCCTGTGCCTCCTCATGTCTCTTTACAGCCTGAAGTCCTAGAAAATGATGGTTGGCAAGAGATTGTTCACTCGATAGTCTCCCAACACCGTGGCTGGCCAAAATTAACTTTGACTTCTCCTCCACCTTTGAACCCCATTGTCCAAGCTGCCCCTAACCACTCACCAGTGCAATCCTCCCACACCATTAAGAGATTGAAGACTGAAGCCCATCAGGCATTTGATAAAGGAAAATATATTGCTGCCCCTTCTTCACTCTCCGATGACTCTGACAAATCCATGTCTTCATGGATGCATTTGAGGGATGATTGTTCCCGTGTGATCAGTGAGATAAAGCCTAAAGGCTCTGCCTAGCCCAAGGCAAATTCAGGGAAATCAAGAGGTGACAACAAAAACCAAGGAAGGGTTGCATCACAAACTGGAAAATATGGCTTTTGAATTTTATGTTATTTATTATTTTATGGCAGTGGACTTCATGGATTTTGGACATCATGTTTTATTTTGGATATATGAGTATTATTTTGAAATATTTTCAAATTTCATGAGATAAAATTGCCAAAAGTAAATGTGTTTGAGGGGATGCACAAGGGGTGTGTTTGCTTAACTAATGGATTATGTTATGATGTTATGATTTTTATGAACTAAGGGAGTCACAAGGGGTCCCACCTACTAGTTATTATTTATTTATGACCCTATTATGATTATTACCTCCCCCACCATAACTAAAGTTAGTTGAGTCTTGTGTTATCTTAACTAATAAGTTGGTTCAACTACTTCAACCAATTCCAATTTTTTAAAAGCAGAAGTAAGGGGAGGAACAAGAGGAGGATATAAGCACAAAGCATGCTAAGGTTTTCTCTTTGAGTTTATGTTGAGATAGTTCAGTTTTCATTCATTCATATATTCATCATAGCCTAATTCTCTTTTGTGATAGCAAGGTCTTACTGTAGACAACAATATTCAGGGCTGAATCAAATCATTCAGACACTTGTTCTTCAATGGTGTTGATCTATCTTTGATAGTCTGTGTAGACTTGTCTGTTTGTGAATTAATTTTCATGACTGATAAAGGATATTGTGCAGAGTTGAGTGGGAAACAATCTATGGAAAGCTGATCCAACTTTTAGAGTTCAGTTTTGGTTTTCTGTCAGAGGTCCTTTTGTATGTTCCATCGGGGATTTCTAAGTTTGAATTTGGTCCAAGATTTCCGTTTGAAGTTTTTTAAAGACAATGAATCTTTGGTGAATTGGAATGAAATAAAGGATTACTTTATATCTGATCTATCTTGATTATCATCTTGGTGTCTTTACTTCTTTTCTTACATTTATTTCAACAACTGATATATCCAGAAAATTACATAAAAACTGAATTTCCAGCAAGATTTTTGTTTATAAAAGACTAGCCTAAGCACTCGTAATTAATACTTGTGATGTTATGATGTTATTTTTTTGGGTATAAACATAGGGTGATATTCCCGTCTACTTTTCTTTAGCCAAGTAAAGTATGAAAATGATTGAGTAAGATCAATTCATATCTTTTCCTCAACATAGCCCATCCAGGGTTCTGGTAAGCACCATGGCCCTGTCTGGGAATATAATACCCTCCTTCGGTATGATTCATAAAAGGTTGGTTGGGCATCATTCCAGTAGGAATGTTCTGATGAGGGTTATAAAAATTTCCCCTATCCGTATTAGATCCGGGTTGGGGGTTGCCTAGAGCGTGAATCTAACCTCCTCCGGGTGGGAATATCAGAGGATAGAGGTGGATTCGTCATGCCAAACGTATTGGTCGGAATCGACACCGAGGAGGTAGGGGTATAGGACAAAAATTGAGCAGAAGCTTGTCTACCAGGTTGATTGTTCCACCCAGAAGGAAGAGGATTAGACCCGAGGTTAAAAGCAGGAATGCCTCCCATATTAGGAGTCATTTGAGGGATTTGAGAACCACCAAATGAAAATGGATCTTAAGGAGGTGTAGTGTCTGCAATCCCAATGCTAGCATTAGGGCCAATAGCTGGGATGGAATTCAAAAACTACGAAGTAAAATTCGGCATACCATAGGAAAAAGGACTAGAGGCCATAGGGATGTACTAAACATTATAGCCCGATGAGTGACCAAGATACCAAAAAGGGTTCAAGGCAAGAGATTGAGCATTCACTATAGGTCGAGCCATAGTAATTATAGGTGCATCTGGCATTACAACCATTGTGGTTGCAAGAGTCGAAGGGGTGCCATTAACTATAGTGGGTGTGGGAATTGAAGGGCTCCCAGTGTTCTGAAGACTAGGTTCAATACTCATCCTTGTGGAATCACAAGTCTGAACAGTGGATGTGTGTGTACCACGCCTAATAACTCTACGCCTTTTAGAAGGCAAAGAGTCAAAATCTGGTGGTAACTGTAACAAGCGACGAGACCGATGGGGACACTGGTCCGACTCCACGATGATTTAAGACTCTAAACATGAAAAAATAAATCCTAAGGCCAACTAGTAATCAAAGAGCACACCAAAATTCAAACAACCAATATGCACACAAATGGGGTAAAGTGGCTGAATGTGGCCTCCCTCCCTAAAGAAGGCATGTCTCACCCAAGAGGGGCCTAAGACTCCCTGCTAAAGATTGGAGGTACCATAATCAGTTATAAGGGCCCTCGTGGGCTTAACAACTAGTCGCTCAGATCCCCTTGGAGAGGTAATACTTCATAAAGGCTATGTGTTATCCGACCCTTATCTAACCCAGAGTACCTACAGAATAACCCCTGCAAGTAACCTATGTGGCACCTAAGTCAAGAAACTAAGCAACCAATGTATAACCGATGCACATGTGAGCAGTTGTAAGTCAGGTCCACCATATGGGCAAGGTAGCAAAGATCGAAACCTTGAGAGTACCGCCTCTCATGGAGGTAAAGACACTAGTAATATCCCCAGAAATATCTCCGATACTAAGGAGGTATCGGGGGGATATCCCTTCAACCAACCTCATGCAACCTCATGATTAACTCCAGTGTGAGTGGAGCCTCCTGATATTACTAATTATACAATGGATTTCTCCACTTCTTTTCTCAGACACATATGTTGATTTAATTTCCGTGGAGAAGTTTACTCACAAAATCCTATTCCAAGGCACTAAATCCTAAGCTAGTTTGTGCACCCTAGACAATAAAATCATGACTAATCAATTTTAAATTATGGCGTTAATTTTAGTGGCCGTGATTACTCAAAAATGTATGGTAGTGAAACTCATGATGTTATGACTCTGCAAGAAAAGTAAATATGAATATAATGCAAAGTCCTAACTTCAATTTTCAATGAATGATATTCTTTTGAAAACAAATGCAATTTTCAATTTCAACTTTGCAATTCTGAAGTAAAAATGCAACCTTTCACTAAATGCACTAAGCTAATGACAAGGACTCAAAATACCAAAATGCCTAATATTTTTGTATTTTCAATATAATAGAAATGAAAATGCATGGACTGATAAGCAACTTGGTATATAAATTATACTGTGTATAGAAAGAGATAACTCAAGAAGAATATCGAGGAGCAGAATACCCAACCCAATAGACAAGGAAAATCAAAATGAAAAGGTGATGAGAAATACTTTGCCCAAAAATTCAACTCCAGACAGGTTTCCTGTCATCTCAAAGACACTTAACAGGCACTATAGAGACCTAAGAAGATTCAACAAACATTGAATCCCACCCAGCAACCACCAGACCTAGAAAAAAAGCAAGGAAAGATGATGTACACGACTGTTTAGGAAAACAGCGTGTATGTACACAGCTTTCAGAGGGACAACCCGTGTATGTACATGACTTTCAGGCCAAAAAACACGTATATGTTTCAAAAAACAAGGCTAGGCAAGGGAGACAGATGAAAAATCAAACCCAGAGTGAAAAGAAACTGTCAAGAAATGATACGACAAGAAACAAAAAGGAATGAGAGCAATGTAAGGAGAAAATGACTCCAAACCCTTAGAAAGAAGATCAATCCCCAGTATGGTCACCAATTCTGTTATGAGGGAAAAACTCTCTATGGCTAGGGTAAACCACAACAAATGGAAATGACTTCATAAATCAACTCTATCCCAAAAATATGCTACATAAACTAGTATGCGAGCGAGATAAGAAAGAGGCCTACCTCGTCCAGATGTTCGATGAAGTCCACCGTTGAGCACTTCGACCCAAATCTATATACCTTCAACTAGTTATCAACAACCAAGAAAAGCAAGCATATGGTGATAATATAAAAGGTTATCACATTAAATAACATGATCCATTAATACACATAACAAATACGCCCATGGATAATAGCTCATATATTTTCAAGATATCAATTGGACGACAAAGGTGTATTTCTATTAATAAATGATTAACATAAGTGAAAACATTACATACTTCCATGTTGACACGGTTCGGAACTGAGAAACTAAGTTCCTTCCAGCTGGGCCTCCACCACTTCAATCCTCCACCAAAGGAAAGCTCATATAAAAGAGACAATGAGGTTCTCCATCAATAAGGGAAGATCTTGGGGGCTGAACATTGTGTTCAGACTTAAAGGATAAAGGGATTCAGACTCAATATGAAGTAAATAATTTCTCCAGAGTAACTTTTCTCTCAAAGTTGAATTCTTTATCCTCTTTTCCATAGCTCAGAATTGGTCCATTTATAGCCTTCAAATGGAACTAAAGGGTCGATTCAGAACGTTTCTAGTATATGGAAGGCCAAGGATCAGAGATCTCCTATTGTGACATGGAAACTCGACATTAATTTTCATTTTTTGGCACAAATCCTGATGTACACGGGCTATAGTGGAGCAGCCTGCGTATATGCATGTTGTATAGTAGGCAAGGTGCGTACATGTGGAAAAATATGTATTTTTAGATTTGGATTTTACAAACATGGATGATAAGTCTGCATGGGGGAATGGAAAAAGGTCTTCTGTGCAAGATTTCATAGGGTGAGGAAAATTTTGTTATAAAACTTCCCACATGGAAAGCCAACTTGAATCCTTTGTTGTCCAACTCTTCTCCAAACTGAATATTCCTAGAGGCCTTCCCTCATCTGACCAACCTTTGCACCCCAAAGGTGATAGTTTCTCCATTTCCCATAATTTTCATTCCAATCACTTTCAGTGTGACCTACACCTTCCTAGAGTGGATGCAAACACATTTGATGGCTAAGATCCCATGGGCTAGGTCACCCAAATGAAACACTACTTCTCTTTTCATGGAATTATCGATGAGTTGGCCAAACTTCTTTATGGTGTTGGCCATTTGGATCCTAAACACTAGAAATGGTGGAAATGGCGTAAAAAAACACGCCAAGGGTATGTGTCTTGGACATAGTTTGTTGCATATATTTATGACCACTTTGACATCGACACCCATCATTTAGGCCATTTGATCAAGTTGAAACAAACTAGCCCAATGGAAGCGTTTATAGCTTCATTTTAGAAATTGGATTTCATAACAGAGGGCATGACATATGCTTTTTTTAGGGAATGCTTTATCAGTGGCCTCAAGGAAGAAATATGTACCCATGTCCTCATGGATTGCCCATAGACTTTGTTGGAAGCTACTAAAAGCTCCAAGGAAGAACAACAAGTAGTCTCATCCCAATCCACAAAAACACACTTTATTCCTTTCCCTAAACCCACCCTTCCCACCCCTCCTTCCACCCCCCTCAATATCCTGAAGTTGACTAGAGATGAAATGGATGAAAGACAACTTAAGGGTCTTTTTTATCATTGTTATGACAAGTATTTTCCGGGGCACAAGTGTAAGGAACATACGATTTTTATGTCTATGTCTAAGGATGTTTCTGGAGAAGAGGCAGATGTTTCCCATGTACCCAATCTACCCCCACTAAATGATCTTAATCAACCCTCTGATGCACTAAATGTTGAAACCCATATTTCCCTGAATGCACTCACTGGTTTCTCTACTCCGCAAACCCTCAAGTTAATTGGCTAAATTAAGAACTAGAAATTCATCATTATAGTTGACAGTGGAATCACCCATAATTTTATTCATCACTGCATTTCCTAAGAAGTCAATTTCTATATCCATCCAGTTAATAATTTCAAAATCGTTATTGCCAATGGGGGTTTCATGAAACATGGAGGGAGTTGTGAAAATGTGCACTTACAAATTGGTCAGTACCACTTGAAATATCATATGTTTTCTATTGACATGGGTGGTTGTGACATTGTACTTGGTGTTGAATGATTATGCACTCTCGGCCCTATTACCATGGATTTATAGAAATTAACCATGCAATTCCAGTAGGAGGGTCAACAACACTAGTTCCAAGGCATCACAACAAGGTCAATATGGATCATCAGTTCCCATCGAATGGAAAAATCCTCAGAAAATGTCATTCTAGAACTATTTCCCAACTTCATTCCATTCAGCTGGTTGAGACACCCTCTGTCCATCTCAACCTCTAATCTATCCTCTCCCAATGCCAAGCTATGTTTCAAAACTCCCCATAGGATTCCTGCTTCTTGAGGTGTTCATGATCATTACATTCCACTAGTTTCAGGCAGTCTTCCTCCAAGTGTTCGCCCTTATTTTCATCCCTTCACCGAAAATAATGAAATTGAGAAGATTGTTCAAAAATTGCTAGAATCCAGTGTCATCCACCCTAGTACCAACCCCTATTATTATCCAATAGTCACAATACTCAAGAAATAAGGTACTTGGCACATGTGTCCTAATTTTTGTGCCCTCAACAAACTCACAATCAAAGACAAATTTCCCATTCCTATCTGTTAGTGTCCTACAATTTTCTCAAGGGTCAAAGTCTGAATCGAGTATTTGACATATATTAGGATCTTGAAGAAAATGGTGTTTCAAAGGGTAATGAAGTTGTCCTAGGGATTATTATCATCATCTCAAGTGTCAAACTATAAATCAGTGACCTTCAACCATCAATCAAATACAAACAATATAAGAAAATGTCAAAAGGAAACTTGCTCTGCAAGTTCGCTACTTAAGTTCGCTGTGCAAATTTTGGAAATGGCTGTTTTTGCAGTCAACTTCAAACTCAGTTTCTGACCACATGGAAATGAATATTTGAAAACTAAAAGAATTTTTTTTCAAGCACTATCCCATTCACAAAAACCTCTCTCTCAGTTTCTTCACAGTGTCATGGTTTGGAATATTTGAATGGATCTTTACAACCTATTTTTCAGATTTAAACATTTAATGATTTCCTTTTTTAGTCATTATATTTGGGCACGAATCCTAAGACTTCAGAAAGAAATATTTGAAAAATGAAAGAGGATTTTGTCAATAATGAGTCCATTCACAATAATCTCTCTCAGTTTCTTCATAGGTGTCATGGTTTGGAAGATTAGACTGGATCTTTACAACCTATTTTTCATATTTAAACATTTAATGATTTCCTGTTTTAGTCATTATCTTTGGGCACAGATCCTGAGGCACTGGAGATTAATTTTCAAAAGCTGAAAAAGGTTTTTCTCAAAAATGGGTTAACATACAAAAAAGTCTCTCAATGTTGTAAGGTATATCATTATTATAGAGATATGATGCTATCTTTGACTCTTATTTTACAAAAAAATTATTCCTATTTCCTAATAGGTAGTTCTAAACATGTTGCTATAATTTTGTAACCAGATCCAACTTTGGGAAGGAGTTGAGCTCGACCTCCTTAGCTTGGGGAAGAGTATTTTCTATATATATTTTTAATTTTGATTAACTAAAGGGGTTGGCAGAAGCATATAGGAGATTTCTTTTGAGCATTTTGTAATCTTTCTAAATCATAATGGAATATCAGTCAGAAGTACAGTCCTATTCATACCAAATATTCTTGTGGTGGTGATATGAATTACGTGTTTCCATCTCATGTATGTATTTCCTGTGTTCTTTTCTCATTTCATCTGCAACCTTTATATGCTTAAATTGGAAAGCTAATGGTTTGGAATTCATATGATATTGATGCTTTAGATTCAAACAATTTAATTACTATTATCTCTTCTTAACTCAATCAGAATTCATCCAAGCTGGTGCTCTGAATGTGGTTAATTGTTTTCTCTTTCTTCTATCATACAACAACAATATTTAAACTGAAATATTATCACCTATCTAGCCTTTTCTTCCTTTATAGTTCTACCACCAGTCACTGATAGTTCCATTTGCTTCAAAGTTGAATCCATTTCCCAACAAATTCCTTTTCCTTATTGCCAACAAAATTTATAAATCTCTTCATCTAATCAAAGACCCATCCATTGATACTTAAGAGAAAACTTAACTTCCAGAGACCAAGTGACAAGAGAGATCCCTCTTTGAACTGAAAAGGCTAATTTCAGTTCTAAAGTGGTTTTGTGGTTACCTTTGTGATTTGCTTCCTCAGCCAAGAAATTTACATAATGTTAACATTTTGGCGCCGTTTCCGGGGAACGAAAGTGAAATTTTCCCTGGGAAAAATGACAAAGTTCATATATGATTGTCAATGGTGGACAACATTCAGACAAAAGAAGGTTGTAAATCATCCACCTGACGACTCCATTTTCATAAGAATTTAGATTTTAGAGCTTTCATGGTGGCTCCACTGTCCGAAAATGGATTCCATATCTACAAGGTATGCTCCTATGAATCTTGTTCACATTCTCGGTTTTCCAAATCGAATTCCTTGCATAGATTGGTAGACATATCTGCCTAGATTCATAGATGGAAAAGGAGATGATACTGCTTTTCACTTGGTTAAATTTAATATTCATGTGCATAAGCCAAATGTTAAATTTCACGAAGACTGCTTGATGAAGATGTTCATGGTCACCTTGGAGGGAAAGGAAAAACAATGGTATGAAAATTTACCATCTGCAAATCTTTATTCGTTACAAGATCTTCATACAATATTTTTTGAAAATTATAAAGGATCCTATCCATCATTTTTATTGGTTCAAGACGATTGTCATCATTTTGAAATTTTTATTCAAAACTTGGAGAATGCTTATGAAGATGATGAGTTCATGGATGAGGAAATTTTAGAGGCCATTTATAAAAATCCTTTTCAACATCAGGAACAAGAATTAGAGCATAATCGTTACGAATATAAAGTTGATTTTCAACAAACATTATCTTCCCCTTTGACTGAAGGTGAAACTGATCAGAATTTTAATGATGAAAGCCATGTTCTATCTCTTGAATTTGATGAAAATTTGCAGTAGCCTTGCCAGTCTTCATGTGATCAAGAGTATGAGGATAACCATTCATATGTTTCTTTAGATTATGCATTTTATGAATCTTTGTTTCAAGAAAAGGTTGGTCAAAATCAGATTTCTGAAATTGCATCTATAGAAACTTTAGACAGTAAGCCATCATATGACATAAAATTTCAGGAAATGAATGTATCAGCCTATCACATTTGTATCACAGATTCACAATGGTAAGAGAATAATGTGCATGAAGTTGTTTGTCTCGGTTATCCTGAAAATCAAGATGACACTCCTATTGATATCCATAAAGGGTCATTTGTGGACATTTTTGGAATTTATGATGTGGTTGCCTCAATTAAAGGTTTTCAAGAACACACTATTCTTTTCTATGTTGTGAATGATAAGTCTGATGAACATATTGTTTTCTTTCATTCTGAAAAGGATCTTGCATTGGATGACATAGGACAATTAGTAGTTGTAAACGAAGGGAATGCTTGTCTTTTTTTTGACCTTCAAGACAAGGTAGTGTATCAGGTTGTTGAAGATTCTTTTGCAATTTTGTTGGAATCATTAAGGAAAGTGAATTTTTCAGAGTTCATAAAATTTGATGGTGGATTCAGATTTCATATTGAGTTGCCATATTTTAATATTTTATATCGGTTTGGAGAGAATCAAAGAAAAGGCCAGTCAAGTAGCCATTTGTTTGATTGGTTACATTGGAAATATGATATCACTTGAATTCAACAGTTGCCTCAACTGATTAGAGTAGGAATTTTGTGCTAATAATCTTGTTGGGCAAGAATTTGTTTCAATTTGGATTCTAGTAGTATGGTTTTAAATGTGTGCATAGTTTCAGTGTACAATTTTGGCTTTCAAAGTGTTTTTGATTTCAGTTGGAGAAGGACACAAGTCAATTTGCAGGTTGGGAACAACCCAATGGATGAAGGCACCTGGTCAGTGAGTTCTTTGCTAGCTCATAGGGAGGAAAAAATCCCCATTGGAGCCAATGTTAGTGTCCTCTAATTTTCTCAAGTGTCAATGTCTCAATCGAGTATTTGACATATATTAGGATCTTGAAGAAAATGGTGTTTGAAAGGGTAATGAAGTGGTCCTAGGGATGCTTATCATAATCTCAAGTGTCAAAATATCAATAAGTAACCTTCAAACATCAATAAAATCCAAACAATAGAAGAAAATATCAAAAGGAAACTCGCTTTGCAAGTTTTCTATGCAAGTTCGTTGTGCAAGTTCTAGAAATGACTTTTTTTGCAGTCAACTTCAAACTCATTTTCTGACCACATGGAAAGGAATATTTGAAAATTGAAAGAATTTTTTTTCAAGCATGAGCCCATTCACAAAAACCTCTCTCAGTTTCTTCACAGGTGTTATGTTTTGGAAGATTTGAATGGATCTTTACAACCTATTTTTCAGATTTAAACATTTAATGATTTATTGTTTTAGTCATTATATTTGGGCATAGATCCCAAGACAATGGAAAAATATTTTAAAACTGAAAGTGGATTTTTTCAAGAAAAATCCCATTCATAAAAGACTCTCATTTTATTCATAGGTATCAATGTTTGGAATATTCAAATGGATATTTACAACCTATTTATCAGATTTAAGCATTTAATGATTTCATGTTTTAGTCATTATCTTTGGGCGCAGATCCCAAGACTCTGGAGAGGAATTTTCGAAAAATGAAAGTTCTCAAGAATGGGTTCATATACAAAAACCTCTCTCATTTTAGTAACATATATCATGATTCGAGAGATATGATGTTATCTTTGACCCCTATTTTCCAGAAAATTGATTCCTATTTCCTAGCAGGCAGTTCTAAATGTGTTGCTATAATTTTGTAACCAAATCCAACTTTGGGAAGGAGTTTAGATCTACATCCTTAGATTGGGGAAGAGTCTTTTATATATATATTTGTAATTTTTATTGACTAAAGGGGTTGGAAGAAGCATAGAGGAGATTTATTTTTGAGCATTTTTTAATCCTTCTAAATTATAATGGAATATCAGTTAGAAGTCCAGAGTTACTCTTACTAGAGATTCTTGTGATGGTGTTTTTGAAGTGTGTCCCTTTCTATGTGTATGTAACTCTGATCTTAGTTTTCATTTAAATGCCTGTTCTTCAATGTTTTATTGGAAAGTACATTATCAGAATTCATCCATGTTTGATGCTTAGATTCATAGCAATTAAACATTCCATAAATTTCCTCTAAAGTTGCATTAAGAATTCATCCTTAGTTAGATGCTCTTAGTGTAATGGGTTGTTGAATTTCCTTTTCTACCACCATGCTACTATAATCTTATTGAATGATAAAACATCATCTACCATGCCTCTATTTCCTTTATATCTCTAATACCAATCATTGATAGTTCCCTTTGCAGTAACTTTGACTCCATACCCAATGGATTCTTTTTCACCTCTACCATCAACCACATCTTAAAAATTTATTTCCATTTCAGATCAGGCCATTGAGCTTAATACATAGTGAGTGAGCCCTCTCTGGTTTGGAAAGGCCAGATTCCAAGCCTCAAGTTGGTTTGTGGTTACCTTTGTGCTTTTCTTTCCTTAGCCCAAATAAATTTATAGAGTGATAACACAGTCATTGATGACCTTTTGGATGAATTAAGTGGTGCTCATTATTTTACCAAACTTGATCGTCGTTCTGGATACCACTAGATTCATATGAAAGAAGAGTATATTCCCAAGACTGCATTCATAACTCATGAGGGTCACTATGAGTTCTTGGTTATGCCATTCGGCCTCTGTAATGCTCCCTCCTCTTTTCAAAGTCTTATGAATCGTGTCTTCCATCCACTCCTCTATCATTTTATCTTTGTTTTCTTTGATGATATTCTCATCTATAGAAAAACTTGGCAAGCCCGTCTTACCCATGTGGATCAAGTTCTATAGATACTATCTTAGCACAAAATTTTTCTTAAGCAGGATAAATGTGCTTTTGGAGCATTTGAAGTTTAGTACCTAGGAAATATTGTCAGCAAGGATGATGTCATGGTGGATCCGAAGAAAATTGTCACTATGCAGGATTGGTCATGCCAAAAAAATCTTAAAAGTATGCGCGACTTCTTGGGTTTGACGAGATATTATTGAAAGTTTGTTTATAATTATGGAAAAATCTCAACTCCCCTCACATCGTTCCTTAAAAATAATGCTTTTAGTTGGACTCCAGCAATTGACAATTCCTTCCAATATTTGAAAATGACTATGTGCATTACTCATGTTCTGGCTCTCCCTGACTTTAACAAGACCTTTGTACTATAATGTGACACCTCATGGAAAGGCATTGGGGCTTTCCTCATGCAAGATGGTCGATGTTTGGATTTCACCAAAAAAAAAATGTTCGAGCGTCATTTGGGCCAATCCACCTATGAAAAGGAAATGTTGGCTATTCTGCATGCTGTGGATCTTTGGTGTCCTTATATCTTGGGGAAACACTTCCAAATCAAAACTGATCATCAAAGCCTCAAGTATTTTATGGAACACTGAATTTCTTCCCCAGAGAAACAAAAATGGGTAACCAAGTTGTTTGGATCTGATGATGAGATCATTCAGAAAAAAAGGAAATAAAATGTGGTGGTTGATTCCCTTTCCAGGAAATATGAAGAAGACATGTCCCTTTTTTCCCTCTCTTTCATTGTCACATATTGGCTTTAGGAGGTTCACTAGGAATGGTTGTAAGACCTCAAAATTTACATATTGATCCAAATACTACAACAAGATCACACTCTTCTCTAGGGTACTTGTGGCACCATGATGAGCTTCATTATAAAGGTTTCCTATATTTAAGAAAACAATCGAACCTTAAATCCACTGTGCTCTTTGAGTTTCATGCTTCACCTACAACTGGGCATTCCAATTTTACCAAAATCTATGGACGGGTCAAGCATCATTTTTTTGGGGATGGTATAAAACAAGACATTTGCACCTTTATGGTTGAATGTGATACCTATCAATGTAATGAGGGAGAGACAATAAAATCTCCAGGTACACTCCAACTACTTCGAATTCCACCTACTATTTGGACAAATATTTCTATGGACTTCATTGTTCACTTACCTAGATCAAACAATAAGTCAATCATCATGGTAGTAGTGGATCGTCTTTCCAAATATGCTCATTTTTGTGCACTTCAACACCCATCCACAACATCCACCATGGCTCAATGTTTTATGGATGATATCTTCCAACTCCATGGCATGCCTCATTTTATTGTTTTTAACCGTGATCCAACTTTTACCAACACTTTTCGGCAAGAATTGTTCTGAGTTCAGGGAACTCAATTACATATTAGCACAACATATCATCCTAAGACTGATGGACAAAACAAAGTGGTCAACAAGTGTTTGGAAACCTATTTGAGGTGTTTTGCATTCGAAAGACAAAATCAATGGGTTCAGTGGTTACTCCTTACTGAATGGTGCACCTCTTACCATACCTCCACTCGCATGACTCATTTTGAAGTAGTATATGGACAAAATCCACCCTTAGTTCTATCTTACATTCCCGATGTATCCAAGGTTCAATAGGTGGATCAAACTCTTATAGTCTGCATGGCCATTCTCTGTACTCTTAAAGAAAATTTGGTCATGGTTGAGAATCGCATGAAACAACAAGCAAATCAGGTATTTTCTGAATGTGAATTCGCTAAAGGGGGACATGTGTTTCTTCATATGAAAGCTCAGGAAGGATAACACCTTTGAAGTGCTCAAAGGGAGACAGAGATCAAAATAGTCTCATAGAATTTAAGTTCAGGAGGGAGAACACCGAGTCGTTTGGATAGAAGTCATTGAGGAATGCATCTGGTGGTCATAATTCTCTGTGGAGAACTCGCGAAGTCACGAGGACCGAAGGATCCATAGGAGTTGTAAGGTGGTTAGGAGTTGGACAAACCCACCATCCCGACATCAAGAATCAACATGGACTGTTGATCATGGTCAGTTTGAGCCATCAGATCATTTCAAGAATTTGGGGTTCAGCATACCGGAAATCCAGATGACAAGGAACCGAGACCCTTTGCATTGAAAATCCTGAAGTCACGAAACACGGCGTGCCTTTGGTGTGGAATTTCGGAATTTCGGTAATTTAGGGTTTAGCATATCGAGAATCCCGATGACAAGGAACCGAGACCCTTTGCACTGAAAATCCCGAAGTCGCGAAATGCGACGTGCCTTTGGTGTGGGATTTCAGCACTTCGACTTTCTGGAGTTCGGGAAATAGAAGAGGCAGTGACTTTGGAATCGAGAGTCTCAAACTCCCAGTTCGTGAAATCCTGAAGAGGGAAAGGAGAAATTCCCGAAAATTCGAGGGACGATACCCGTTGGGCACCAATTGGGTTTCAGGGTTTCCAGGGCTCAAGAAGTGGAGTTGCATGGTCACACAACTCCCGAAATTGTGAAGAGAGAAACGCCGAAATGTGGGTCCCAATTATCAGTCAAAGGATATGTGTGCCGGGAGTTAAAGGAGTGGTCAAGCTTCGATGAAAATCTCAAAAGGCCATAGATCTCGCATTTCATGGGGCATTGAGCCATATCGACATTCCGACATTTCAGTATTTCGGGGTTCAGAAATTGGCGCAACAAGTGTTCGGGGTCGAGAGTCATGAACTCCCGGTACACGAAATCCCGAAAGGCCATCGATCTCACATTCCATGGGACGTTGATCCCATTTCGGCATCCCGAAATTTCAAAGTTCGGGGAATCATAAGGGAAGAGGAATGACTATTGGTTGTTCGCTCAAAGTCCCGAAAGTTGAAACTAGTGGGTAATAGGTGGCATGTGTTCAACGCATTGAAGGAGTCAACCTTCACTGATAATTGGCATTTCAACATTTTCCATGAGCTGTGGGAATATATCGGGACTCTCCAACTCCCAAGACCCAAAGTCCTTTGTGGCTTAAACAAAGGGTTTAATTAACCCTTGGCATGGTTTTAGTGAAGATCCTGCGCGGATCTCGTCCCAAGGGCAGGGGGTCTACACCAGTTGTGGTATTAGAGCACAGGACAAATTCTTTGCTTTCTGTAGCAGAGAGAAAAGAGGAAAATTTCTCAGCCATGCCACTGAGAAGAAGAGATAGGCCAATGCCTGATCCAATAGTGGAAAGAGAAATGCATGAGTTACGTGCCAAACTTGATGCTATGGAGACAACACAGAGGCACACAATTGACGCTGGGGATATCAGTGAGGCTAAAAGTGAAAATGAAGCTAGAAATGAAGGAGAAGAATTTGTACTCGAAGATGTTGCAGAAAAACACCTATTCAGAGCTGTTGCAAGGATAGGTGCCAGAGAAAAAATGGAGATTCCCATGTATGAGGGAAACTTAGATGTTGAATAACTTATAGACTGAATTAGAGCTCTAGACAAATACTTCGACTATGAGGATGTTGAGGAAGATAAGAAAGTCAAACATGCCGTTACTAGACTTAAAGGGCATGCAACACTATGGTGGGATGAACTGCATGATGACATATGCTGCAAGGGCAAGCAGAAAATCAAGAGCTGGGATAGAATGGTTGCAAAGATGAAAGCCAAATTTATACCCAGGGATTATCAAATCACTCTGTTTTGGAGGATGCATAATTTGAGACAGAAGTCGATGTCAGTAAAGGAATACACTGAAGAATTCTACAGGATAAACATCAGAGTAGGACATCGGAAAAGTGATGATGAAAAGGTTGCCAGATACATGAATGGTCTGCGATATGACATTCAAGATGAGATGAGCATGATGACCATTCAAAATGTGGAAGATGCTTATCAAATAGCTCTGAAAGCTGAAGAGAAACTGAGCCGGAAGCAAGGTCAAAGAGGCCGAGGTAGAAGTCAAGCCAGAGGCAAAACAATTTCCCAAGACATAACTCAGAAACCTAAAGATGAGGGGAAGAAACCTCAACCTTAGAGAGGAGGAAGCTCACAGGGAAGACAATATGTTGATAGAAATACTTTTCCTCGAGCTAGAGGAAGAGGAAGAGGCAGAGGAGGTGAAGTGAAATGCTTTGTCTGTGGAAAAATCGGACATAAATCCTATGAGTGTTTAGATAAGAAGAAATATGGTGGTGAAACTCACATTTCCGAAGCTCAAGGATAGAATGTTGAGGCAGAAGACGCTGAGGGTGGAAGATCCTTGATGATGAGGAAAGTTCTCTTGAAGCCGGAGAAGGAGGTAGAGAACCCAGTCCAAAGAAATAGTCTGTTTCGGACTACTTGCAAAGCAAAGGATAGAGTATGCAAGGTCATAGTGGACAGTGGTAGCACAGATAATCTCGTATCTACAAAGATGGTAGAAAAGATGGAGCTGGAGACTATTGTACATCCAAGACCATACAGAGTTTCGTGGCTACAAAAAGGACATCATGTAAATGCCACTAAACAGTGTTTAGTTGAATTTAAAATAGGAGGATATAAAGATGAAATATTATGTGATGTCATTCCCATGGATGTTTGTCATCTATTGCTGGGTAGACCATGGCAATATGATAGAAACATGGTTCATGATGGGAGAAAGAACACGTACACCCTAGAGAAAAATGGTAGGACTCATATGTTGCTGCCGATTAAGGATAAAGAGGTGAAAATAGAAATGAGCAACACTGTACTTCTCATGAGTGGGAAGGAAATTATTGATGAGGTTAAGAAGAAGGAAGACACACAATTTATTATGGTCAGGAAGCCTAGAATTGTTTTGACCAGTACAAGGATGGATGATTTACCAGAAGAGATCCAGGAGTTGCTAGGAGATTTTGCTGATATAGTAGTGGACGAACTACCTTGTTCATTGCCACCTATCAGGAGTATAAGTCATCATATCAATCTTATACCTGGAGCCAGTCTACCAAACAAAACAACATATCAGTTAATGCCGCAAGAAAATGAAGAAGTTAAGAGGCAAGTCCAGAACTTAATGGACACAGGATTGATTCGGGAAAGCTTGAGTCCATGCGCTATTCCAACAATGCTCAGCCTAAAGAAAGATGGAGGCTAGAGAATGTGTACAGACTCAAGGGAAATCAATAAGATTACCATTAGATACATATTTCCATTGCCAAGGATGGACGACTTGATGGATTGCTTGAGTGGATCAATTTTTTTTTCAAAGATTGATTTGAAAAGCGGGTATCATCAAATCCGAATGAGAGAAGGTGATGAATGGAAGACAACATTCAAGACGAATGAGGGGCTGTATGAATGGCTTGTCATTCCATTTGGCTTAACGAATGCGCCCAGTACTTTCATGAGGTTGATGAACGAAGTCCTGAAGGATTTTATTGGGAAATTCGTCATTGTATATCTTGACGATATATTAATTTTCAGCAAAACATAAGCATAACACTTAAAGCATCTAGTTGCAGTAATGAGGAGATTACAGTAGGGGAAATTGCTGATTAATATGAAGAAAATCATCATTTATGAGGACATAACTCATTTATTTGGGTTTTTTTATCTCTGCAAATGAGTTGAAGATGATATAAAGGTGATTAAGGATTGGCTATCGCCAATAAGTGCGTTTGAAGTACAAAGCTTCCATGGTTTGGCTATCTTCTACAGAAAATTCATCTGAAACTTCAGTGGAATTAGCGCACCGATGATGGATATGGTGAAGAAACGACACAAATTTTTTCACTAGACAAAGGAAGTAGAGAAGAGTTTCAATCTGCTGAAGAAGAATATCACTGAGCAACCAATTCTGGTTTTGCCAGATTTTAGCAAGACATTCCAGGTCAGGTGTGACGTGAGTGGATTTGCAATTGGAGAGGTCTTGAGCCAAGATGACAGGTCGATCGCATATTTCAGTGAAAAACTGAATGAAGTGAAGGTTAAGTACTCCACATATGACAAGGAATTCTATGCAGTCATACAAGCACTGAAGAAATGGAGACACTATTTGGTCCCCAAGGAGTTTGTTTTGTACAGTGATAATCACACTTTCCAATTCATGACTCGACAAGAGAAGTTGAACCAAAAACATGCTAAATGGATTGAATTCATGCATAATTTTACTTTTGTGATTAAGCATATTTCTGGAACTGCTAACAAGTTGATGATGCTTTGAGCAGGAAATGTTTGCTTATGCAGGAATTCAGAGTCAAGACTTTGGGTTTTGATAACCTCAAAGAAATGTACATGGATGACCCATATTTTAAAGAGGCATATGAGGCATCTGAGAATCCAATTCTCAGGGATAGAAGACAATGGATTGAATACATGATCCAAGATGGATTATTGTAATCAACTATGTATTCTGAAATGCTCCATGAGGGAGAATTTGCTGAAGGAAAAACATAGTGGAGGATTGGTCAGACATTTCGGTGATGACAAGACGTTCTCAAAGCTGAATGGCTCATATTTTTGGCCAGGGATGAGGACAGATGTCAAGAAATTTGTGGACAGGTGTAGAATTTGTCAGCACATGAAAGGGAAAAGGTAGAACAAAGGGTTATACCAACCATTACCCATACCTGAAAGGCCATGGGGTGCAGTGAGCATGGATTTCATATTGGGACTAGCAAGAAAACAGAGAGGATATGATTCAATCTTTGTGGTAGTCGACAGATTTTCAAAAATGGCACATTTGATACCATGCCAGAAAACCAGTGACGCAAATCATATTGGAAACCTGTTTTTCAAGGAAGTTGTTAGACTTCACGGCTTTCCAAAGAGTATCATTTCTGATCGAGATACCAAGTTCGTAGGGCATTTCTAGAGGACGTTATGGAAGAAGATGGGGACAATTTTTTCTTTTATCTCAGCATATCATCCTCAGATGGATGGATAGACAGAAGTTGTGAACAAGAGCTTGGGAGATTTGTTAAGAAGCTTAGTGACAGAACACCACAGTCAATGGGATCACATTCTGCCACAGACAAAATTTGCTTACAATGATTCACTCAATAGAAGCATAGGGAAAAGTCCATTCTAGATTGTATATGGAATGCAGCCAAGGGGAGTTTCTGAATTGAGAGATTCAGAACAAAATGAATTCAGGAGTGCTAGTGCAGAGGACTTTGCAGAAGGAATGAAGGAGCTTCATAGCCGAGTTAGGGAGCGATTGTAGAGTTCAAGTCAAGAATACAAGCAGAGAGCAGATCAACACAAGCGAGAACTTCAATTTGAAGTTGGTGATCTGATTCTTGCACATCTGAGGAAGGAAAGGTTCCCAAGGGGAACATATAATAAGCTAAAGATGAAAAATATTGGACCATGCAAGGTCATAAGGAAATTTGGGGCAAACACATATGAGATTGAATTACTCAATGGGGTCGAAATCTCACCGATATTCAATGTTGTGGATTTGTACCCTTACAGAGCTGAAGAAGTAGGAACATAGGAGGAACAAAAAGGGGTTCAATGGACAAAACAAATGCCTGTAGCTGAAAAGCCACATATGGAAGGCATAATTGACAAAAGGATTAGCAAAAGGACCAAAAGGAAAGTGTATTTTGAATACTTAGTCAAGTGGAAAGGACATCCAGTTGAATATGCACGTTGGGAAGATGAAGAAGCAATTCATAGGCATGGACACACTGTAAAAGAGCTCATGAAAATTTTCAAGCAAGGGAGTATGATGTAGGAGCATCGTACGTCTCCAGCCAAGCAAGCATAAAGGCAGAAGACAACTGGAGAAACACCAATGCACATTTTGAAATGTTTTGGAAAATTGATGAATGGACATTAATATAGTAGCTAAGGGAAGCGTACTTACATTTATGATTAGATGTTGTAAACATATCTTGAGCTTTGCTCTCATCTGTAGAAATGTAAAGGAATTTATGCATAATGAATGAAAGTAGGTAGATATGAATGTTAGATAAGACAGTTTAGAAGCGTAGGAGGGAAAACGGATATAGACACCCTCACCCTTGTATCATTGTAACTTTTGATGATCATTCAGAATTCAGAGAGCTATAGCAGAGAGCTGTAGAGGAGAACCCATGTACAGGAGCACCTGATTTAATATATGAAGTTTTGACTCAAATTTCATGGTGTTATAATGCTTACTGTTTACATTTGTTGAAGGGTATGTTTACATCTAATTTGTTTCTCTTTTATGCATTTGTTTCAATGATGTGTTGTGTGTATGATTTCATGTTGAATGTATGAAGTCTGAGAGAGGAGAAGAATGAGTTTCAATTATTTCTCTTCCTGAGAATTTCTGCAAGGAGTGCAATGAACGTTCGCAAGGTGTGCGTTGATGAGGGTATGAGTTTTATCTCAGAAATCTCAGGAGAGATACCGTTGTTCTCATACCAGCTGAAGTGCAGGTGAAGCATAGAGTCGTGCAAGGTGTGCACAGGCTAATTGAAGTCTTGGATTTTATAAGTCCAGAAGGAAGGTTGAAGGACCACTGTTGCAAAGAGTGCACAGGGTCAGAGACTCAAATAACTAGAGGTTATTTGAAGGTTTGCCGCAAGGAGTGCGAGCAGGGATATTTTCGGGAAGCTTGAGTTTACAAGTGAAATCTCAGGAAGGATAACACCTTTGAATTTCTCAAAGGGAGATGGAGATCTAAATAGTCTCATAGAAGTTAAGTTCAAGAGGGAGAACACCAATTCGTTTGGATAGAAGTCATTACGGAGTGCATCTGGTGGTCAGAATTCTCTATGGAGAACTCGCGAAGTTGCGAGGACCGAATGATCCAGAGGAGTTGTAAGGTGGTTAGGAGTTGGACGAACCCACCATCCTGACATCAAGAATCAATGTGGATTGTTGATCATGGTCAGTTTGAGCCGTCAGATTATTTCGGGAATTCAGGGTTTGGCATACCGGAAATCCAGATGACAAGGAACTGGGACCCTTTGCATTGAAAATCCTGAAGCCGTGAAACGCAGCATGCGTTTGGTGTGGAATTTCGGAATTTCGGAAATTTGGGGTTCGACATACCGGGAATCCTGATGACAAAGAACCAGGACCCTTTTCATTGAAAATATCGAAGTCACGAAACGCGGCGTGCCTTTGGTGTGATATTTCAACACTTCAACTTTCCGGAGTTCAGGAAGTAGAAGAGCTAGTGACTTTGGAATCGAGAGTCTCAAACTCCCGGTTCATGAAATCCCAAAGAGGGAAAGGAGAAATTCCCGAAAAGTCGAGGGATGATACCCGTTGGGCACCAATCGGGTTTTGGGGTTTTTAGGGCTCAAGAAGTGGAGTTTCATGGTCACACAACTCCCGAAATCGCGAAGAGAGAAACACCGAAAAGTGGGTCCCAATTATCAGTTAGAGGATACGTGCGGTGGGAGTTAAAGGAGTGGTCAAGCTTCGGTGAAAATCCTAAAAGGCCATCGATCTCACATTTCATAGGGTGTTGAGCCATATCGACATTCTGGCATGTCGGTATTTCGGGGTTCGAAAATTGGCGCAACAAGTGATCGGGGCCGAGAGTCATGAACTCCCGGTACACAGAATCCCGAAAGGCCATTGATCTCGCATTCCATGGGATGTTGAGCCCATTTCGGCATCCTGAAATTTTGGAGTTTGGGGAATCATAAGGGAAGAGGAATGACTGTTGGTTGTTCGCTCAAAGTCCCGAAATCCGAAACTAGTGGGTAACAAGTGGCATGTGTTCAACACATTGAGGGAGTCAACCTTCGCTGACAATTGGCAGTTTGAGATTTGCCAAGAGCTGTGGGAATACATTAGGACTCTCCAACACCCAAGACCTGAAGTCCTTAGTGGCTTAAACAAAGGGTTTAATTAACCCTTGGCGTGGTTTTAGTGAAGATCCTGCGCGGGTCTCAGCCCGAGGGTGCATAACATAACTAGGTGCAAAACATTTACTCATACTTTCTTTTTACATGGAAACCAAACCAAAATTAACTTATTAAAATTATATATCCAATACCATTTAAAGGATATTAATATATATTCATAATTAATCTTAATCCTACAATACTATGATAATTAATCTCTTTCAATATAAAATGCAATACTTTATATGCAATAAAAGATAATTTGTGTCTTAAATTTCCGTGGTGAGATTTTTTTTTAGCTTTATTTGGAAAATTAACTTTTGTGTCTAAGTTTCAAATCCATAACGAGATCCAATATCTAGAAAATAAGCCACTAAAAAAAGAGGATATCAAAGACAAATTAATACATAAACACATATACAACCCTAGAAATTAAAAACATCAACCACAAAAAAATAATAAGTGGACTAGAAAATCTAATAATATTAATTATTTAATTTAAAAATTAATATTAATATAACATATACTATATAACTTGTAAACTGATATATTAATAATAGGTTAATATTAATACATAGTAAGGGGGAAGGTGCGGGGGAATCATATTTTATCTTGATGGAAAAGAGATATCACACTACACATAGGGATTGGCCACCCTTCTAACAATCAAGTAGAATCTCTGATAGTCTACATGAAATTTAAACTCATTAGAGCAAACTCAAGAGCATTGGAGTAATAGGATACTCTGAGTTGATCATCAAAGGTTTGTGAAGGCTAAGTAAACACACTCACCCTAGTCTCCAACGGATTTATCAAAGGATTGGAAATGGGGAGCATAAATTCCATTCGGTAGAATACTACCACTTTCTTCGTCATCAAAATGGCCTTGCAGATACTCTAGCAAAGGAAGCTAAACAATTTGAACAAGGGCTCTTAAGGACAAATGTAATACTCTCCTCTCAACATTTAACTTAGGAATATGCATAATCAAAGAAGTCTTGTGGTTGATTCAACCTTTCAAATATTATTCATTGAGTTCATGAACAATGATGGACACCTTGCCCCCACTATCTTCCACCTTCGAGCGAATCAAGAAAATTGACACATGCCTTGACTTTCCCCTATTCTATCCTTTATTTGGCATGTGGCTCCCCCCTTGCTCACATATGGGAATTATCTTATGCACTTTTATCAACTGATCTCCAGTACATTCCTCTCATCTCCCTCACACACTCACACATGGGCACTCACCCGAAGATTTACTATACAATGACATGAAATTCTTCTCTGCCATCCTCTGGGTACATTCCTCTCAGATCCCTCATGTTCTCACACATGGGTACTTGCCTACAGATATTCAATATGGTGACAATAAAGGATCATGTTCCACCCACCTATTTTCCTTTCAAGTTGAATTCTATTCGCCACCTTTGGACCTCATATATTAGCATATTCAACTCCTATAAATGAGAAAAAATTGAGTTAATTCAACCGAAGATTTCAATGTGGCACCACAACAAGCCATTATGCCACTACACCTCTTGTGAATTGGAGAGTTTGAAGGGGGAAATAAGGATCCAACAACAAGAACTGACTTTCATGTGAGATACAAATGCATAATTGGAACAAACAATTCAGGACAATGAGAAAAATAAAGAAATGGAGATGACCATCATTTTGAAGGAAGTTATACCATGTCAGACCCTGCAACACAGAGTTATACCATCACATCAAGCTGCAACCCAAGTGCATTTCCTTTTTCCTAAGGCTTTACCACAGATACGCAGACTGCTGCACAACAACTCGCATATGTACGCAACCTATTCAAGGTCAGCCTGCGTATGTAAGCGACTGATACCACTGTCACCCATGTATGATTCAGTAGATGACTTACTAGAGCTTCCCTTAAGGCTTCCATTTTGTTCTGGATACTCAGTATTCTTCACCCACTTCTAAAGGTGTGCCTGCTTCTCAGAACTTGAGCTCTGAGCTTCCATATTTTCAAAAATGTCTCCTTTTCTTACTTTACTCCTTCTTCTAGTTATGCCATATGAAGTCCTCATCATGGACTTTCTTCTTGTGTTCCAACAGTCCTTGGATTTGTGACCAAATCCACTGCAACTGTAGCATCTCATACTGTGACAGTGAACAAAAATGTGTCCTACTTGATCACATCTCCAACACTTTATGGTGTTATGATATCTTCCATTATCTCTCCTTGCATATGGTCTACAATCCAAAGCTTTGTGACCATATTCATTGCATGAATAACATTGACCATGAAAAACAATTTCATACCTTTACTTTGGTGTCCTTCCCTTTTGAGGTGTAAAGATGGCTTCTTGATGTCTTCCTTGCTTTATTCTTTTCTTTCCTTGTGTGGGTGGTTGCCTTGCAACATTGTCTTCATCCTCATGCTTCTTTGAGGTGCTTTCTTCAACATGTGTAGCTTCTCTCTTGTATCCAAGACCTGATTTATCATTTGGTGATCTTTGACTTTCCAAGATTTCATCCAAGATTTTTGAGCTATTCAAGAATTTGTTTGACTTCTCCACCTTCTTTCTAAGGTCAACAACTTTAGCTTCTAACTTATCACATGACTCTTCCCTTTCATTAATTTGATTCTTCAATAGTTCTTCTACCCTTTTGGATTCTTCAATTTGGGTCTTGAGATGGACAATAGTTTCAAAACTTTTTCTAATCTCATCATCTACCTTCATATCTTCTTTTTCATTCTTTAGTCTTGTGATCTCTTCTTCCTTTTCTTCTAATTTAGTCTTATTTCTTTCTTCTTGTTCTTTGAGCATTCCCTTTAACTTCAAGATGTGCCTTTGACTCCTCCTAAGAAACTTCTTAGTGTTATCCAAAAGATAGTTATAGTGTGTATAAAAATGATCACTTCTATATCTATATAAACCCTCTTCAACTTCTTTTTGAAGTTATAATAGATTTTATTCTACTCTTTCCATGGGATAACTATCATCAAACTTTACACAAACTGACCATCTTCTCCACTTGATAAAAATTCAACATCATCACATTTTGAATCATTGCAATCAAGAGTATTTGGAGATTCTTTACCTTCATTTGAAGTATCTTTAAGATCTTCCTTTGTGCTAACATCATCACTTGATTCTTTGTCTTCATTTGAAATTTTTTCAAGATCACATTTAGAAATAATGCATTCAAGAGTTTTTGGAGATTCTTTACCTTTAATGATCTTGATGGAGTGGTCTTCAATATCTTCCTTCTCCTTCTTTCTTTGATATGTCTCCTCTAACTTTATCCATAGATCCTTGGTGGAAGTGCATTGTCCCATGCTCTCTTTGATCAGAATGGTTTTGAGAGCCAATGCATCATTCTTCTTTCCTTCCCTTTGAGTTGCAAACTTTGACTTGTTCTTCAACGAAACTGATCCACCAATGGATGCCTTCCAAATAGTTGCTCCCATTGTCTTCAAATGTTGTCTCATCTCTATTCTCCAAGTAGAATAGTTTTCCTCATCAAGGATTGGTATTTCATCATCCATTTGTGTGTCTATGGATCTCCTTCAAGATTGTTAAGGCNATGTTTTTCCCAAAACTCCTTAGTTAACAATCACCATTAACTCATTACTCATTGATGTCATTTATAACTAGTTAAATGTCAACACATATCAACAACATATATCAACAATATATCATCAACAAGTCATCACCACAAGGAACACAAAGAACACAGGATGTATGTACAATTTTCTTTTATTACAGACTACAATCCTTGGGGTTTTTTAGCAACAACTAAATAGAGTACAACTCTACAAGAGCACCAGCTCTATAATGAAAGACTCATCTTACACCCTCAACACCAACTGAGATGAGGGAAAAATACTCAACATATATCAATCTATACCATAAACAAGTGCATCAACCATGCACCAACCTGTGCCAAACAATCTGTAATCAACCTGTACCATAAACAAGTGCATCCAACCATGTACCAAGTATATACCAATAATGCGTCAACTACTCATCAAATTTGACTCATCAATATGTACCAACATCATCAAATATACACCTCATGTATGTGCCAACTCATCAACTGCTTGTCTCAACCATGACTAGTTTTGGATTAGTCAATAACCCTAACTTGAAATAATAATAACTTTGTACCTATAATGAATAAAGATATGAAACTGATACACAATGTTCTTCAGTGTGTTTTATGAAATTTCTCCAGGTGTCTCTACTTGGAACTTCTCAGAAAAGGATTTATTTAAAAAATGACATACCTTGTTGAATTCTGGATTATTCTAGAGAGTGACCTTGTAGAGCATGCCCCATACGGAATATTTGTTGAATTGATCTGAAACTTAGAAAGCATCATGAAAATAATTTATCCTCCCTTGAATTCTGACCCTCTTTTCTTCACCTTCCCTCTAAAATTCTACTTAGATATCCTTCAGTTACCTCAGTCACCTATAGATATTCAATATGCTCAAGTGTTCCACACCCAAAATGCTTAAGAATATCTCACAAGAATCTCTCCACTCCAAAAGATATTCTGACAAGAAGCTCTCCATTGATCCACAAAAAGGATGATCTACAAGAGACCATTGCTATCTTATTTATACTTTCATCCTCTACGTCACTTAACCCATTTTTAGGTCACTTAACCCATTTCTAGGTCACTTAACCTATTTTCCTTATTTTATGGTTAACCACTTTCCATAAATAGAAAGTTCTCCAATACGTTATCATTTAAATATTTCTTCTTGATTTTGTCACCTTACTTTATCATTTCTTGATTTTGTCACTTCTCTTTATTATTTAAATAATCCACCTTGACTTTGTCAAATTAATTTATCATTTAAATAATATCAACCCATTTCTAGGTCACTTAACCTATTTTCCTTATTTTAGTGTTAACCTCTTTCCATAAATAGAAATTTCTCCAATACTTTATCATTTAAATATTCCTTCTTGATTTTGTCACCTTACTTTATTATTTCTTGATTTTGTCACTTCTCTTTCTTATTTAAATAATCCACCTTGACTTTGTCACTTTAATTTATCATTTAAATAATGATTTATTCTTTTAGGTTACTTTGAATTCTTTGACCTTGGGGGCTTCAAGCCTTCATGTGTGGGTCCTTCATCTTTGTAAGGTCATAAATCTCAAACCATGAGGAGTTATGTGACATTCCACATACCACTGGAAATGGCATGACAAGCACTATCCATCTAGGATAGTTTCACCAACAATTTCCTTGATCTTCATCTCATTATTCCACATACAAGCATGGGTCCTCCAACCATTATTCTAGGATAACTCAATCCACAAAGCGTCTTCCCATGAGGGCTTCACCACAAGGGGACCACTTTGGAGTTCATACATTTGTGCACCTTATCAATCATTATAAGACAATAATGAGAGCATGTGTCCTCCAACCATTCTTCTAGGATAACTCAATCTGCAAAGCATCTTCGCGTGAGGGATTTCACCATAAGGGGACCACTTTGGAGTTCTTCCATTTGTGCACCTTATCAATCATGATAAGACAATAATGAGTCATCTATACATTTTTCCAACAATGCATCATATACCAATGAAACCACATCGATCCATGTTCATCATGTATCAATGACAAATCATTGATCCATCTTCATCATATCAATGCCAACTCATTGATCCATATTCATCTATGCATTCTCATCAAGGAAAATACATATTACATTACATCAATCATCAATAAATCAATCCTTTGGAATCAATCAATCACTTGACATCAATCAATGGAATCAATCAATCAAACCATTGGCATCAATGAGAACATGATCCAACAATCTCCGCCTTTGGCATTGATGGAAATACCAATATTGATGTCAACACCAATTACCAATTGTTGATATCAACATGTAGATAAGGCATTATGTACATCAATAGTCAATGTGACTATCTCTCCCAAATGTGACTATCTCTCTCAATCAATAATCATCAATCACATCAATGTGACTATCTCTCCCCCTTTGACATCAATGGAAAAGGGCCATTTTCATCTTGGGTCTGCTCCCTCTGTCTGAGTGCCTTTGATATTCCTATGAATAATCTCTCCCCTTTTGAACAAGGGATATCACTTTGATGTAATGCTGAAAATAAATTGAACATACTCCCCCTGTGACCATCGCTCCTCCTAGAATTATGCCTTTGTGCTCTTTCTTCAAATATAAGGCTCTTTTCTAGGTATGCATCTAATAAATATATCCTCCTAGAATCATGGGAAGAAGAATGACTCCCCCTATGGGTATGTCTCCCCTATCTTCTCTGCAAGATGAAAAATGTGCTACCTGTTGGAAAATGTTTAACAGGAAGCGTAAGCTTGTCATTGATGGCAAGATCAGAGTATGCAGCGAAGGCAAAACAAGGACAAAGTATGCTCTGGAGGAGAAGCGCCAGTGATCGTTGGATCTCATTCTGAATTCTCGATGGCCGTCAGATCTAAATGAAGACAAAAGGAGCACGCAGATATGGAGGATAGATCTCAGGCGCTAGATCTGAGCGCAGGGTCCGACCACCGTTGGATCGAGGAAAACCTGCACGATCTTTAAAAGTGCAAGGGGTAGAGTGCTCACAAATCATGGAAGCAGGAGGACTGTCCATCTCAGGGGGTTATGTGGACCGTTGATCCGACTCCCTGTCGGAGTTTCGGGGATTGAGAGTTGGAGATGTCAAAGAATATTGACATCAAGAATCCCGAAATCGCGATGTGTGAAATCCCGACTGAATCTGAACCGTCAGATCAAGATGTGATCTAGACCGTCGACCCGACTCACGTCAGCAGACCACGTCAGCTAGGAACACGTGGCACAACCAGGTAATGACAAGTGTCAGACTGATTCAATATTTCAGGCACATGTAAGTCACGAATTAGAGTGACACGTGGCAGTATTCAACACGTGTCAATCCACGTGTGACGTCAACAGATGGACACCACTTCAGAGTTTCGAGGATCGCATGTTGGAAATGTCAAAGAAACAATGCTACAGGAATCCCAATTTTGCGATATGCAAAATCGCGACTTAAATCACAGCCGTTGAATCAAGATCAAATATGGACCGTTGATTCCAGTCCATGTCGGAGTTTCAAGGATCGAGTGTTGAAGTTGTCAAAGAACATTCACCACAGGAATCCCGATTTTGCGATATGCCAAATCACGATGTAATATGAGCTTTCAAATCAAGATTTGATCTGGACCGTTGATTCCAGTCAATGGAGAGGCATCGGGGATTGAGAGTTGGACATGTCAAAGATTATTGACATCAAGAATCCCGATATCACGATTTAATCACAGCCGTTGAATAGAGATCAGATCTGGATCGTTGATCAAACTCCATATCGGAGTTTCGTGAATCGCAACATAGAGAGGCAAAGAACTCAATGCATAGTGTCGAAAATTGTGAAATGTGAAATCGCGAAAGTGCCTTATGCATAAGGCTATGGTCACAGCCCTTGGACACATCAACGAGAGATGGAGGAAAGAGATAGAGAAACCAAGCTCATTTTCGGGGATCGCGACTTGGAGAGGTAAGAACACAATGCAACAGGAATGCCGAAATGTTGAAACCCGATTTAAAGGAAAGATTAATAAAGCTCATCCAACGACGTAGATTAACCTGAAGGAGATCTGAGGGCTACTATTGCACGACACAGTGAAACTGCTAGAAACCATTGATGGTTTCTACCAGAGGATGCGAAGACACTTTGGGATGACTGATAGAGGAGGTGAAGAGTCTCTGAGAGGAATGAAGATGTTCGTGGAGGCGATTGACAACTGATGAGCATTGAGGCCTGTAACTGAAACAGAGAAGGTGAGTTCGACTATCACAGAGAAGATGAAGAGTCTCAAACTGCCAGAGAGGCTGAGGAATCTCAGTATAACATATAGTGATGCTGGACACGAGGGGTGAACCACCAGAGAAGCTGAAGAGTCACGACGATGATCAGACAGAGCACTCGAGAGGTGGAGGATAACGACACAGAGTCAGCATGCAGAGGCATTGTGAACATTGCATGCACAAGGTGCACAAAAGCTATAAATACACGGTACAGAGAAGAGATGGGGTTGCAGTTGCTGTTGGAGTTTGTTGTGGTTGTTGTTGGTGAAGGTGATTCATGTGTGCAGAAGGAGGAGAGTGCAGCAGCTGAATAGAACAGAAGAGGAACTATGCAGTGAATGGACATGGTGCACAGAGCATAAAAAGCAGAAGAATAGACAGTGCAAGTGAGGTGTGCGGAAAGGCAATGAGGCAGACAGAGCAACGAAATGCAGCAGAACAGTGATGAGTCTGGTAAGCCATTATTGAACATCATATCACAGTAATAAGTTTCAGTAGCAAAGATTTATATATTAGGGTGGTTGGGAGGATCTAGGGAGGACTGGTGTCCTCAAAGGTTCAAGTGGGTGCTTGAACACAGGGAGTTGGTGCTAGAGAAACCAGGGAGTTGGTGCTTCCTTCTAGTTGGTGCTAGAGAAACCAGGGAGTTGGTGTTTCCTTCTAGTGGGTGCTAGAGAAAACAGAGAGTGGGTGCTCTCAACAAGTTGCATCTTGCAAAACTGAGGTTGTAGCCTCATTATGAGTTGGTGCTCATATGTATGATACTATAAAGAATGTAACTATTACTTATAATATAAAGAAAAAGAGGTTTTTACCCTACATGGGTTTCCTCGGGAAATATCTGTCTCTGTGTTTCTCATATATGTGAATGATGCTGAAAGTGCCATTGTTTATTTCCCTGCATTATTATGATCATCATTCAGTGTCTCTACAAAGAGTTTAAAAGAACCATAATTGTTTAAGCACGGTAAAAACTGATTCACCCCCCCTCTTAGTTGTCCAACAATTGGTATCAGAGCTGACCCCTTTTATCTAAGGGTAGATCCTAGAGCTTAAACATGTCAAGCCATGAAGGAAATCCAACCAATAAGGCCCCTCTGTTCAATGGAACAAACGTTTCCTTCTGGAAAGTTAGAATGAGAACCTACATAATGGCTTTAGGTGCATATGTCTGGGATGTGGTAGATACTGGTTATGTAAATCCAGTTGTGCTAGCTAATAAGGATGACAAACTAGAATTTAGCTTCAACGCTAAGGCTATGAATGCTATCTTGAGTGGGCTTGCAGAAGCAGAATTCGTAAAAGTTATG
>ML785905.1:811826-835041 GCA_009831015.1 Picea engelmannii | reverse complement strand
TCATAAATATGTTTCCTCACATAGAGCACTACCTGGTTACGGGGCATTTGGTTAACCAAAAACAAGTTGCTTTTTGAAGATAAGGAGGCATAGTTAGGAATACTTGCACATCACATTAGAGTATTTTATGGGCAAGGAAGGAAGAAACCAAAGAATATTGTTCCAAGAAGCCTTTAAGAACTAATTATAGATCACACTAATCCTTGGGGAGTTTTTGATGGAGCATGCCAAGGTACTTCAGGAACTTGTGGAGGTGGGTCCATTCTTTATCTAGATAATGAAAATTAGTTTTTACTAAAGTATGGGGCAAGTTTGGGCACAAACAATAGAGTAGAACTCTATTCCTTATGGATCCTACTTAAGGTTGCAGTGGACAGGCAGGTTAAGAGGCTATAGGTCTTTGGTGACTCCAAATTTCTGATGGAATGGGAAAATGGTAAAAGTAACATTTCTAAATAGGAGCTGGGGCCTATTTTGGATGAGATTATGGAAAATAAATTATTTTTTGAATAGTTGTCCTTTGCTCATGTCTACTGAGAATTCAACCACAAAGTTGACCAGTTATCAAAGGAAGCACTCATTTTGGAGGAAGGTTGTTTTCCTTTTCATGAGATTAAGGACCATACTCCTACATATTTGATACACTTACAAATTTTTTGATGAATGGATTTTTTGTCATGTTTTATTTTTTGTTTATGTAAAGTTAGAGAGAGTTTGTCTTGTGGTTTTGTCTGAGAATCAATATGATGTCATGGAACTATTTGTTTACTGAGAGACCTGTATAAGGACAATTGTAATAGTCAAAGTCATAAGAATAGGATATAATATTATTTGATAGAGGTAGTATATGAAGGCAATGGCTGCTAACATTATAAGTTGAAGGGATCATCAATGTGTATTTGATTTCCACTCGAAATATCAATACAATGATTTTTCTCTAAAAAAAATGGAATTAATATTATTCATAATAAATATTAAGGTTAGAGATAAATAGAAGATATTGATAGTTTTTAATATTGATACCAATTCAAGAGTTTATATGGTTTTGCAGCTTGTGACCAGTGTTGAGTCACCAAAGTTCCATCCTTTTTATATTTTCCTTGATTTTAAATCATTTGTCTTTTCATGTAACCTTATATTAAGTCCATTTTCATGCTTTATGTGTGTTTAGGTTCAATATGTTTTCTAATGAATTTATTTTAGTATTTTAAGTGGATTTGTGATTAAATATTAGAAAAATAACATGTTCTCACTTAACCTTGAAAGTTGGGTTAGTTTGGTAATGATTATAGGTGAAATTGGAGTTTGTAACAATGCCTATTTTTGCCACTTAGCTCCAAATTCGAATTTCATCTTCAACCATTAAAGATTTGTCACATATTTGGATCATCATCAACCGTCTTTTTGGTGTGGAAAGAATCATGGATCATTACAAGATTAGTGTGATTTGTTTTGAATTATTAGTAAAGATATTTTAATCATTTACTAGTTGGTTTTTAGTTTTTACTTATTAGTAAATGGTTGTAACCACATGAGAGAAAAGTGGATCTGAATTTATTAGTTCTTTATCTTATTCTCAAAGAAAATTATGTATAAATAAGAGTTCCTTCTCCATTCCAAGGGGAGGACTCTTCGAGCATATGTCCAACTAATGATGGAGTGAATAAAACATATTTAGAATTTATTACACATGGATTATAAGTTTATAGTCTCATTGTGTTTTATGATTTGACATAGTTTATGATGTTGTATCTTAGTTCACTACCTTGATGTTGGGAGAATTGATCTCACTCCAAATGGATCATGGTGGTATTTTATTTCATTTTCTACAAGTGTCTTTATTTTATGCTAGTTCATTTTCTCTTTTTATCAAAGCATTGTTTCATATACAATGTTTGCGTTGTTTCGTTTTGATATATAGCAGTTATATCTTGGAGATTTATTAATGCTAAAGTCCTATAGTTTTTAAAGTATTATTTACAAGGTGTGTGGATTGATCCTGTCTTCTTTCCTCTATATTTATTTTAGTTTCATGATTGAGTTGTTTTGAGTGTAGGAAAATCTCGTTGGGGGTTGAACGATAAAATTGAGTTTGATTATGTATGCAAACATTGTGTACCTCACAATGAAAGAAACATAAAATGTTCCCTTGAAAACTCTGCATTGTTACCCGGTGAAGATCGTCTCCTTTTCTTTTTTCATTTTCCAATGTGTGAAGTGGAATATCCTTTTATATGCTTTGTTTGTTTTTCTAATTACAAGAATTGTGTCACTTGAAGGCGGGAATGAGATTTTCTCTAAGAATCACATACATGAACACTTAGGAAGTGCTTGAGTGAAAGATTGTACCTTGTGCCAACATAACACTTTCTTGTTTTGCTGCCCAATGAACACATTTCTTGTGATTTTCTAGGAGTGTAGTTTCATTTCCTTCAGTCAAGAGTGTTCTTTCTCGTAGATTAGATAGTCATTCTTGTCCTAGTCCTTGCACATATGGTGTTGGAATATCTAAGCTTATGCCCCCAGATTGATGATTTAATGTCCAAACATTGTGTATACAATTTGATTGACATTTTTGGAATCGTTGTCGGGGAGATGCTACAATGGATTAGCACTTCTATGTTTTATTTTTCTTGCATGTTTTAAATAGTAGATTTTTTCTGTGTGTAATTTATTTATTCAATAACTAGCATTCTAGATCTCGTGGGACAATGACCATTAAGAGGCAAAGGCATCTTTACTTCAGAATTTGTGAAGAGGTTCTATCCCAATGCATTCACTTTGGTGAATCCGTTGTTTCAACTAGTTCTAAAGCTATGTTAGTGCTGCATGAATATGGCTAGAAACAATAGAGGTAGATTTAGGTTGTTAAATAGAATTAGATATATTTCTTGATAAGCCATTTAAGTCTTTTTCACTCGTGGTGCAGTAAGAACTACTCCATCCACTAACCATTGGCAGGAAGAACTACAAGGAGAAGGGATGCATCTAGAGGAGGATTTCAAGGAAGGATAGGATATTTCGAAAGGAAAATCCAATTTAATTCATATAATTTGTGAGCAAAATGCTTGTCCAAATTTGCATAATAGAGTGACGATTTGTTACAAATTCATCAATGTACCATAAGTTTTCTAAAATCTATGTTTAAGATTTATAAGATGGGTATTGAATATTTTTGGGGATATAAACTCATAAGATCATCATAGACACACTCACCAAGAATCCCACATACCTAGGTCACATTGTAGGAGAAAAATGGTCATATTTTATTTTTGTAGAAAATTAACATTGAAAACCTCTTAAAAACAAAGTTGGGACACACAATATTTGAGGGACTAAAATTGAGAAATTTTCAAAACTATTTCTAAGGGAGATATCCCTTGGAATATGTATTATGACCCAATTTGAATTAGTCAATTTTTATCTAAAATGAAAAATTTATGACCAAAACATTGACTGGATGTAGGGTAGGCAACTCAGGAACATAGTTAGAAGAACCACTTTTTGGATGCCTAAACATATAGATATTTAAAACCTATTTCTATGGTGTATTATCTTATGAATCTAGTTTATAATTCAATTTGCATTACTCAAGTTCGATATCATATGACAAAGTTATGCCCAAAATACTAACTGACTATCCTAAATCTGCATTCCTGAAACTCGGTTTCCTAGGATGTCCCTTGGCATATTAGACCCATCAATTCTTATTGTATTCCAAAACTATTTATATTGGAGATACCTACATGAATATAATGTAATATCCAATGGGATTCACTTCAATCTAAACTTTAACGAAACCATTTATGATCAAAATAGTGATTGTTGTTATAGGAGGAAATTCAAAAACAATTATGTCGTGCAAGTTGTTCCTAAGCATATTTTGTTAGAAATAATATATGTGATCATTTAAACGTAGACAATATAGAAATATTGTCACCCAACCATAGGCCGAAGCCACCCCCGATCACCTTCACCTTGACAGAGAATGATTTCGGAAGAAAACCCTAGGCCTAATAGCCAATAAATGTAGAGTACCTCTCTCTCGAGCCAACACACAAGGAAGAAAGTCCAAACCATAACCAATATAAAGTCCAAGCCTAAACCAAGAATACAGGTTGCAGTAGTTGCAATTGCAGCTACTCTCTAGACTTGCGCACTTACTCAGTTTCTCCAGTGCGCACTCTTACATTTCTGTAGTTGCGAGCTGTGTTTTCAAAATGAGCTCTGGTGTCCTGTATTTATACTGTTTCTTCTTAGCTGTCTGGCCCAACTTCTCATTCTAGAGGCTAAACACTCAATATTAAATATTTCCTTTAGCCGACTTGTCTTCTAGGGTTATTTCCAATGATTTAGGATTTCTTCATTCTTCCCAAAATATTCTATTCTTGTCGGGGTTACACATGGAGTTTAATACCTCCCACAACTACCATAATATAAACACTCCCTCCTATATAGGGAGGTATTGAAGGAAATGTTCTTGAGCAAAAACATACCATTCAATAGGTAGCATCATCATAGCCATATAGGCTATCTCATGATTAGATCACGAGCACCATCATCACTAACAGTATCATCTGATAGCATCACCTGCATCATCTCTCAAAGCCATACCCCATATAAGTAATCAAGCATGATGATGAATAATTCACTCACTCCATAGAGTGTTACGAGAACCATTATTCTAATCTGGACATATGTCCTATAATAATAACTATTCTAATATATGTTGGAAGCCACACCATGGGATACAAGGACTATCCTTCTAATCCAGACATACGTCCTAGAAGAATAAATGTATTGGACCATTTTCCTCTTGGAGAATGTATGTCCACTAGCACACTGACTATCCATCTAGCTGATAATAATTTTCAACACTATTGATAGCCTACACGACAATCAGAGCAATGTCATTCAATAGAACACAATTGTGTCTATCCATAGTAGTACACAACTACTATCTAGTGGTACACTACGACACCAAGTAGAACATGACTACTTAATCAGTGACACATAGTCACAACCAGTGGAACACATCTACCACAGTAGCATACATCTACTATCCAGAGACATACAGTCTCCATAGAAATCATATCATTTGATATCAACCTGCATAAAAAAATATCATGATATAAAATGAGTCATCTGGGTCATTCTTCCACTCACATCTGTGAGATCTCGAAGAACATCTTCCCTCAGAATGTAAAAAATCATCCATGGAATATCTGGACTATTCTTCTCAAGCATAGAAGAATAGTTGTCCCTTATTTATGAGCCTGGACCATTCACCTAACTATGTCATTCCTCCAGCACTAAACATAGTGCAACCTGGATAGAATGAGTCTGCCCTAGGGAATGTCCATCCATGGTTGTTGAACTTGGACCATTCACCTAACTAGGCCATTCCTCTGGCACTAAACATAGTGCAACCTAGAGAGAATGAGTCCACCCTAGGGAATGACTATTCGGACCATTTCCTAAGGAAATGACTATCCTACACCAACCTCCAAAACAGACCATTCTTTGAAACTTCTCACAACTGTGAACTTCGAAAGAATGACTGACCGACGAGGCTGACCATTCTACTTGACCACTACTCAGAGTGATTTCCAAGAAGAATTATTGTCCTAGACCATTCCCATACACTGGCCACAAGGGGAATCGTTGTCTATGGTACATCAACAATCTATCGAACCATTTTCATTACAAAAATAACTGTCCGATCTGGACCATTTTCCAAAATGGAAAATGCCTGTTTGTCAGAAATCTCAAACCACTTTCTGAACTGGAAAGGAACTGCTCATCCTGGACCATTTTTCGAATTGAAAAATGATTGTCCATAAAAAAATAAAACATCATTTCTCCCTCCCAACCTGGGAGTAATATCTTCCTTTTTCAATACGGAAGTCGTCTCCACAAACCCCATCTTGCAAACTTTTCATCTTGGACATAGTTTTTACCAGAATATCTACTACCTTCTCATCTGTGGATATATATTGGAGAACCACTTATCTTTTCTGGACTTCATCACGGAGAATGTAATGCTTGATCTCAATGTACTTTGGTCTATTATGGAACGTTAGTTTTCTCTGAAGGATTCATGTAGCTATGATCATTACAATATATATCATGGTTGAATTCAACACTTATGTTTCCTTCTAGCTCATGACATCGTGGCAAGGCTCAAACTAAAACATATCCAAGTATTACTTTCTTCTATCATCATGAGATTTTTCCATGGATTAGCAATCCATCATCCCAAACTTCTGAGTAACTATTTTGATATCTCTATCATAGAAATTTTTCGCCACACTTCTGTTGTATATGAGATACTCTGCATAGAGTTGTTTGAATCCACACAAGGTCTTCTTATATCTACATACATGGGTCTATTTCTAGTATACCTCAAAAAAATTGAGATTTCTTTACATAAGCTTCTTCCTCATATGCTCTTATTGGGAAGAGCAGTATTTTACAACCAACTGATGTAAACTTCAATCCATGGATACCAGAAGAGATATAATAGCTCAGATAGATGTATATCTGGTTTACGGGAACAAGTTGTTATCATAGTCTTCTCCTCCTTCTAGAAGAACCTCTAGTTCTAAATCTCGCAATGCTTCCATTCATAATCCTTTTTCACAATTTCTTACATATAATATTCTTCATCATATCTTCCATTAGTTCTTCTTGATTGCTTCTAGTGGGTTCAAACCAAGATGGTAGTCTTGTGATTCTCATTATAATAACTGGTTGTTCTGGCTTTTCTTTCTTTCTTAGAATCTTCATGTTCTTCCTCATGTTTCACTTTATCTCTTGGGTCCATGGAGTCTTCTATAGACTCCATGCCCTGAAGATTCCAACTTCTTCCTTTCATCATAGGATCATGGATGTAGATGGAAAACCAATTATACTTTAAGGATTCTTTTCAAAGAAGACTTTTTCTAGAGCCAAACTGAACACGTACTGTTTATAATGGCTGTTACTTTCAATTGGAACATGAAAAAATACTTCATAATCCTCGATGGATCATATCATTTAGGATTATCTCCCTCCTAATCCTTGCTTCATGCATGAATGCATTCTCTTCTTTTGAAATTATATAATCATCTCCCTCCATCTAAGGGAGTCCACGCTTCCATCTGCATCCTTATTTCCTTTTGCAAAGTGCCACGAGTCTTTTTCTAATTTCCTCTTGATTGTTGACTTCTTTCTATTTTTACTTCTTCTAGGTTTCTTCAAGTTTGATTATGATTTCAGCTTATCTTGCAACTGTTACTTATGTAATAGCTTGCATAGGAATTGTTACCAAGGATTGTCAATGTACTTCATCTTTTCATGTGTATAATTTGCTTGACTTGTAGTCATTCTGATAACAATCCTTATCTTGTTGTTCTTCCATATGTATTGTTTCACTTGAACATCTTATCATCTAAGAAATAGATATGCAAGATATGTACAAAATCTATGTAAACATGGTATGCACAAAATCTATGAAGAATATTGTTACCTTGTTTTAGAAGAAGAAGTATTTTTATCCTGCTTGGCCTTCTTTGAGGGTTCCCTTTCTTCGACAACTGATGCTTCGTGTGTTTCCTTCCTTTTATTTAACTCGGGACAATGATTCTTGTAGTGACCATATTTTTGACAGTTGAAGCATTTTATTTTTGACATATCTTTCTCTTGATTTGGTTTCTTCCTTGAGTCAAACTTCTTCTTGTTCTTGAATTTCTTGAACTTTGTTGTGTAGGCTTGATCATCATCTTTTCTTTATAATTTTTCTTTTGTGCCAATCCTTGATTCTTCTTGTGCATAGTAAGTCCAAATTTATTCAAATGTGGGATACTCCTTCCTTGTGTTCATGCTTGTGGCAAATGCATCCCATGTCTTGGGAAGACCATTGAGTACTATATTTACCAGTTCCTTCTCTGAAATGATTTCTTCAATAGCTTGTAGTTGATCTATTATATGAGATATTCTCACAAATTATGATGTTATGATGTCATCATCATTCATTTTCATGTCACATAGCTCATTCTTCAGACTCATTACTTGTCCAATGTTTCTGACTGAGAAGAGGTTAGTTAGGGCATTGTACATTTTCTTAGATTATTCAAGATGAGAGATGTAGGGTATCAAGTGGTATTTTACAGAGTCCACTATGATACTCATGGAATTGATGTCATTGTCCTTGAACTTTTCCATAATTGAAACTTTATGAGGTTCCTTCTCTTTTCCATCTTCAAACTGTGGTTCCACGATCTTTCCTTTCATGATATCCAACATTTTATTCTTAGCAAGGATGAGATGAATCCTTGTCTTCCATGCTATGAAGTTAGAAGCCCCTTCTAACTTGTTTTCTGACTTTATAGAATTAGTAATGATTGCTTTGAATTGGTCAACCTTTGACTTTGACCAAAAAATCAAACTTGGCTTCTTAGCTTGCTGAGAGTACTAGGAGGTGCACTAGGTTAGGGCGCACTAGGATATCCAGAAAATTAGGTCAATATCTTCACTTAAGGTGCCTCAACAAGAGGGTTATGGTTTCATTGCTGCAACAAAAGTTGACTGCAACTGCAACTGTAACTGAGCAAATCCTCCCAATCTATCTTCCAACGGTTAGACTATCCGAAGATACTGTGGGCCCATAACCTGCTAGAAATAATAGATGTTCTCATTTAACCATATAAAATATAGCAATATTGTCACCCAACCATAGGCCGAAGACATCCAAGAGCACCTTAACCTTGATAGAGAATGATTTCGGAAGAAAAAACTAGGCCTAATAGCCAATCAATGTAGCATACCTCTCTCCAGAGATAGCACACAAGGAAGAAATTCCAAACCACAACCAATAGAAATTCCAAGCCTAAATCAAGAATACAGGTTGCAGTAGTTGCAACTGTAGCTACTCTCCAGAATTGCGCACTTACTTAGTTTCTGTAGTGCGTAGTCTTACATTTCTGTAGTTGCGAGTTGTGTCTTCAAAATGAGCTCTGGTGTCCTGTATTTATATTGTTTCGCCTTAGCTGTCTGGGCTGACTTCTCATTCTGGAGGCTAAACACTCAATATTAAATATTTCCTTTAGTCGACTTGTCTTCTAGGGTTATGTCCAATGATTTAGGGTTTATTCTTTCTTCTCAGAATATTCTATTCTTGTCAGGGTTACATGTGGAGGTTAATACCTCCCACAACTACCATAATATCAACATATTTGGCATATCATCTCATGGAATTTTAAAAACTTGTTTCTACCAGAGATATCCCTCTGAATATAATTTCATTTTTCTTTGGAATCACTCAAATCAGATACCAAACGAAGCAATTATCACCAAAATATTGTTGGGAGGTCTCGACTCATCACTATTCCTCGGCAGGTAAAAAGTGATTTTTGTTTTATTTCTCTTCCTTGGATTTGTTTCACAAGAACTACTTGTCATTTTTTTTGCATATGTTCTGGATGAAGAGAGACCGCACACCTCTCTTATTCCATGATTTAATATTTTATTGCAGGAAAGTGCTAGTTTTTCGCAAGTCCTGAGAGGATCAAGAAGGTTAATCTATGCACAAGTGGTTTTCAAGACCAATTTTTTTTTGAGAAGGGCATGTCATCTAGACATCCACATCAAAAGAATACCAAGTATAGACTAGTATAAAATAGAAGTCAAACCATGCCCAGTCACATCCATCATGCCAGTACTACCAAACGAGGCCTTCCATAACCCCATTATGTCATGGCATACTCATTTATTTTCGCTCTTCCAAGATTAACAATCCACCCATGTTGAAGTTCGAACATCCATTTTCTTATGTAGCCGATGTTAAAATTTTCATCTTACTACTAATTCCAGATCACGAATTCAACTCATTTTCCCTTCACAACCTTACCATGATTTTCTACTTCATCTACCCCTAAACCATGAATAAAGTCTCTCAGCTCACTTGCATACTGAGTTACCTCACTATTCCCTTAATTTTTTCCAAATAAATTCCTAGATAGTGGAAAATTTTCATCTATGGTTCTTCAAATCATTTTGTTCTATGCTCGTGTTGAATGATGTGGGATTCCTTAAGGCCCTCCTTCCAACAAATCTTGTCACATATTCAACACCAACACCTTATCTGGGATCAATATTAGAGATATCTTATAGTACCTTGGGGATTTCATCCATCGATGGTAGGCTCCCTTAGTGACAACGATGGGAATCCATTAATGTCCTCTGATTGTCAAATTTTGCAGGTGACTTGATTTTAGAACATTCATTCGTACTTTTCAAAATGTAATATGGTACCTTGATGCTCATTTTAATTAATTATGAGTTGTCTCACGTTGGTTAATGATATCCACTAATGATAGGTAATCCAACAAATTATTCCCATGTTTGGCTTTGACACATACATTCACATGGTTAGAATTGTACCACAAGTTTGGATACGGTTGAAGACTTTATGGTTTCATGTCACTAACAACAATTTAAAACTTCCACATTTTTCAAATAAAAAAGGTTCAACTCCAGCAGATTAGTTTGAGCAATAAGAAGGTACATAGGTTCCATATTCATATCTTATCCTCTATTCCTCGAGCCAAGAAGAATAAAGTACTATGATTCATATCATATTGCTTCACTTTAGATCCATGATCTAGTAATAACAACCAAGATATTCCTCCATTATCAAAAGATCTCTCAAATGCATAACTCATGGACTTCTCAGGTAGGTGCAGGTATGTTTTTTTCTAATATTTAATCAGTAATTATATGATTCTAGAAGAAGTGTATTTGGAAAAATCTTTATGCCCCTTGTGCTTTCCTCACCACTCTCATATGCCCTTTTCTATTTTTCCTATTTCTGAGGACGTAAAAAACCTTTAGTTGGGGGGAAGACACTCATAACATTTTATTCCATACTCTTATACCACATCACATACTGCATACCCTCATATGATGGTTATCAACATCTTTCTCCCATAGGATCGTTGTTGTTCTTGTAAATATCCTCATTGGTTTCCTGAAATCCCTCATTGGTTTACATATGAGCACAACTCCAAATCAAAATATGATGGTTGAGGTATGGCTTAGATACTATGGGGATGCTTCAATAGTTGTAATATAGGTCAATAATGGATGACATCAAAATTTGGTCATTTTCAGTGCAGATCTTGTAACCACAATGCAATCTCGTAACAATAGTGTCAATCCTGTAACACATTCATTGGTTTGCATATTTGCACTTCCCCAAATTCGAATCTACCACTTGGAGGTTTTTTTACACATATAGTACATACTTTGTAACCTATTAGATCCCAATAGATTAAAATTGGTTTCTCTAAGGAACACAGTCAAACCAAAATTCAAACTTGACAATTCAAAAATTTAGTCAAATATGCTTGAAGGTCACTTTTTGCATGTTGTTTTTAAGCTGCTGAGGATGGATCGAGAAAAATGGAGGCATGGGTTTTGTGCCCCATATAGAAATTTGAGAACAAGTAGGATGAAATTCTTTAAAAATTCACAAGGGATGGTTCGGTAAGCATGTTTTTAAGGCAATTTTATGGTTTTTTATTGTTGTGTGACGAAAAACTAGAATTTAATCTTTTTACACAACAATACCTTTTTTTCCTCAAAATGCAAATGTGAAATTGTAGCGAGATGAATAATGATAAAATACACCATCTCCAACTTGAAGCAATCAATTTGGATTTAAAATGAGCCAGAGGCATCCATTTTTGTGCACTTGGGCAACCTTGTCAAGTTTGAAGAAAAGGGCATAAATTGATTTGCTTGTATCTTGCAAACTGTTGGCACCCAAAGTTTTGGGTCTAGTTTTGCGTGCACGCACAAACGAAGTTGTGTGGACTAATTCCATAGTTTACGTGCACTTTAGGAAATGCATGAGAAATTCCATAGAGTGCGTATTGGACCAAGTTTTGTCAGAAACACACCAAGTATACAGACTACCAAATGTGCGCCGATTCGAGTTTTGTAAGTTGCGCCAGAAACCAAGAAGATGCCTACCAAAATCAAGAAAGGAATCACCGAGAAATATCTTGGAATGATTATTTCCAATAGTATATGAAGACGTGGGGCGACCATAAGATGAGTTGGCCAGGAAGTTAAGATTACTCCTAATATAGAGAGTCTACGTGGAGCACTGACAGACACTAGAAGCGTGTGAGGAAATTGGATTAGATAAGTGAGTGGAGTAGAGTAGAAAGATACAATGCTCCCCAACAAAGAAATATATAAAAGGGAGCTCTAAGATCAGAATGAAAATTAGCTAGTGAATTAGTTAGTCAGTTGGTTAGCTATTTGGCTAGCTAGAGAGTGTTGAGTTAACTTAGCTACCAGTATCGAGCTCACTCCGACCCTATTGTAATATTGTGACATGTTGAATATATTTATGTGTCTCTGATATTTCTAAATCCTAAGGCAATGCGCATGGCACATTATGTTGTATTTCCATTGTTTATATAGTAATGATATGAAGTTCTATGACTATCATAGGCTGTTATTCAACGCAATGTATATCTCTGATGTGATGGAATGATTCCAATAATAAAGATATGGAAGTTCTGATCTAATCTGTGTCTTTTATCAATGAGCTAAGTATGGATGTGTATAGTTTTAGTTCTTAGTCCTAAATAGGTTATCATATCTGAGTTACATGGATGCCAAATGCAACAATGTTTTGTATGTTTAATCCTTCATCCATGTCACAAGACCTTATGGTATTTGTGATCCTCTTTGAATATCGGGTGAGACCTTCCTCATTCTTAGTTGAGGATTGATATTTCGATGCTTTGGGGTTTTTTTGAAACAACTTTGGACGAACAATAGGTCTAAAACTCCCCAGCGTTAAGAAGGTCGGTACATGTGCAATAATGGAATGAAAACGACGCACCCAACACAAATCGTGCATCAGATTGCTTTGAAATTTGGACCAGAAATGCATCAAGGTAAGAGGAATAAATAGAACAAATTTTATCTTAAACCAATTTACATTTTGTGAGAAATCAATGGTTGTCACCTACAACCATTTTTCATTTTTCTCGAGGATTTTTCATTCGTGGGCCACAATTTTTGGTAGACAGAAGAATAGAAGTAATACCAACAACTCCAAAACATTTCACCAGAATCTGGTTGATAAATGATGATAAAGTTGATGACCAAATTTGTTGTAGGACATCCTGTAACCCTTTGGAGATCTGGTAACCTATTGTTCATTTGCATACTAGTGCAATTTTAAACAAAAATCTGCCACATGGGTTTTGTGTGTACAATTCATAAGATGGTTTGGTACCGATTGAACCCGGAGATTTGGTTGATGAGTTATGATGGGTTATGGAACAAGATATTTGGTTGGTGCACAAACTATTGGGTCATCATTTTGAATGCATGTTTGAATTTTCAAGTTTATGATATTTTACAATAGGGGAAAGATTCTTTGTTGCAGTGGAAAAGAGGGTAAGTTCAAAAAGTAGGTTCTACTACACAAGAAACAACATTCACAGACTCATGTTTTCCACACAAGAACCAACCACAATAATATCAAATGAAACTCAAGCTAAAAATTAAGTGTTGTCACACAAGAAACAACACTTTCAAAACGCGTGGTTGTCACACAAGAACCAACCACAAGAAGATCAATTTCCACTCAGATAAATTTCAGAGAAACAAGACCTCATCAAAAAGTTAAGGAGAATTAGATGCAAGGTTGTATGAGGACATGCAACATGTTCAGTTGGGGGGAGATGTTGAGTCACTGAATTTCCATCCCTTTTACCATTATATCACATCATTTTCCTTGATTTTTAATCATTTCTCGTTTCCTATAACCTTATATTAAGTCCATTTTAATGCTTTATGTGGGTTTAGGTTCAAGATGTTTTCCAATGCATTTATTTTAGTATTTTAAGTGAATTTATGATTAAATATTATAAAAATAACATGTTCTCACTTAACCTTGAAAGTTGGGTTAGTTTGGTGATGATTATAGTTCAAATTGGAGTTTGTAACAATGCTTATTTTTGCCACTAAGCTCCAAATTCGAATTTCATATTCAACTATTGAATATTTGTCATAGATTTGGATCATCATAAACCATATTTGATGTGAAAAGAATCTTGGACGATATACAAGTTTAGTGTGATTTGTTTTGTATTATTAGTAAATATATTTTAATCATTTACTAGTTGGTTTTTAGTTTTTACTTATTAGTAAATGGTTGTAATCACATGAGAGAAAAGTGGATCTGAATTTATTAGTTCCTTATCTTATTCTCAAAGAAAATTATGTATAAATAAGAGTTCCTTCTCCATTCCAAGGGGAGGATTCTCGGAGCATATGTCCAACTGATGATGGAGTGAATAAAACATCTTGATAATTTCTTCCATATGGATTGTAAGTTTATAGTGTCATTGTGTTTTATGATTTGACATAGTTTACGATATTGTAGCTTACTTCACTACCTTGTTCTTGGGAGAATTAACTCACTCCAAATGAATCATGTGGTCTTTTATTTCATTTTATGCAAGTGTTTTTATTTTATGCAAGTTCGTTTTCTCTTTTTTATCAAATCATTGTTTCATATACAATGTCTGTGTTGTTTGGTTTCGATATATAACAGTTATATCTTAGAGATTTATTAATTCTAAAGTCCTATAGTTTTTAAAGTATTATTTACAGGGTGTGTGGATCGATCCTCTCTTCTTTCCTCTATATTTATTTTAGTTTCATGATTGAGTTGTTTTGAGTGCAAGAAAATCTAGTTGGGGGTTGAACGATAAAATTGAGTTTGATTTTGTTATGTGAACATTGTGTACCTCACAATCAAAGACACATAACTTGTGCCCTTGAAAACTCTGCATTGTTACTCGGTGAAGATCATATCCTTTTCTTTTTTCGTTTGCTAGTGTGTGAAGTAGAATAGTCTTTTATATGCTCTTTTTTTTTTTTGTAATTACAAGAATAGTGTCACTTGAAGGTGGGAATGAGATTTTGATCCGGGATCTTTTCGTCAGGTGACTTATTAAAGAACTGTATTAAATGAGCATAAACAAAAGTACACCATAAAGAAGGAAAAGCTCAAAATGAAAGAGACATAATCATGCAATATGAACACAAAGAACTTAATAACAAAGTTTGTCCCTGGTGGACCACGCCTCTGGGTCCTTCTCTCAAATGGGTAGGTATTTTTATTAACTCCACAAAAGAATTGGGAAAAATACATAATTATACCTCATTTTGGAGTTAATCCACATAATATTTTCTCAGATCAGAAAACTAACACCACCAATGCGTTCATGGCGTCGTTTTACCTAAAAATGACTGTCTCCACTCCTCTGTACGGGTCAGAGACTTTTTGGCCCAAGAGGCACCCTTGCCTCGGTTTGCATGCCACTACTCCTGCAATAAATACTGAGAAATATCTAACTGCGTGCCAAAATACGTACCAGGCCATACAATTCAGTATGAGTCTGTATGAGCATGCTCAGTCTCACCTCTCGTGTGCTCTTGTTGTCCCGAACTTTGAACCATAGGGCCCTTCTTATACCAATTTTAGGCGGTTGTGCATTGATGAGTCTGTTAACCTAATTGGTGAGTGGATACTATTATAAGACATTGGTTAGAGGAGGTCTCGTGGTCAAACCTGCAAACCTCCCCTTTCTTTTGGGATTCGTTTTATCGGTTTTGCGCGCTCTGCTAAATTGGCGGGATTTTGGCAGACGTTATGGCAAAATATGCTATGTATGGTAGCCCGACTATATTTGGCAGGTGATGGATATATATAGCAGAACCAATGTATATAGAAGAATTGCCACCATATTTGGTGGAGTTCCAATTTTTATATATTTTTTAATTATTCAGCCATTGAGCCTCCTTGTGCATTTCAGGGGTGCCACGTGGAACCTCCCTATTGGGCCACATGGCATCCACTGATTTGTCCACCTGTGAGTGCTTACATCACCTCAGACACGTGGCACCTTCTGGGTGGTGCCACATGGCATCACCTAGGAGTGCCACGTGGCACATTTTTACTCGTCCACATGGCACCCTAAAAATTCCAAATCTGAGTGACACGTGGCATCCTCTGGTGCTACCACGTGGCATGTTGACATCATCATGACATGTGTCACCCTCTGTGATTTCCACATAGGTTGTACGGATGCTAAAGTCATCCATATTGATGATGACATCAATAGTACAGATGCTGACTCATCCATGCTGACTGGGCTAGGTTGACCAAAACTTTGACCGCTTATATCTTTTGATCTGTAACTATGTTTGATGAGTCGTTTGTGCCGTTAGAAATCTTGCAATGTGATCTTCACGATCATGACATTTTAATTGAGTTTTGGGAACTTTTAATTTTTTCCCTTTTGTTGTCTGCTGAAGCCATTCTGAGCGTCTTGAGTTGTTTCTGTGTGTTCTGAGACTGAGTTGTTCTTAACCTTTTCTGGATCCTTTTTGGATCATATTTTTTCTAAGAATCACATACATGAACACTCAGGATGTGCTTGAGTGAAATATTGTAGCCTGTTCCAGTGGAACATTTTATCGTTTGTTGCCCAATGAACATGTTTCTTGTGATTTTATATGAGTATAGTTTCATTTCCTTTAGTCAAGAGTGTTCTTTCTCGTATATTATATAGTCATTCTTGTCCCAGTCCCTGCACATAAAATGTTGGCATCTATAAGCTCACACCCCCAAATTGATGATTTGATGTCCACAAATTATGCATATAATTTTCTTGACAACAAGTTAAGGTTGTTTCAATACACCATGGATTTTTCTAGAGGAGGGGGCACAACTCCCTCCTACAACCACATTCTTGTTGGACGATGAAAAAATTTCTCCAAAAACAACGCCGGTCCACATCCCATTGCTTGTAATTCATGGCTTTGAGGAAACAACCAAGGTAGACATAATTCTACTGGATCAAATGCAGGAAATAAACCAAATGATGAATCTTGAGTCAAGGACCATGCCATCTAAGACTAGGGAAGTATCAAATATGGTACATCTACTCATTGTATCCTGAAAGCATAAGAAAACCCCAAGTATGAAATCACTTCTGTGAGAATTGGGAACTACATACAGCTCATGCATGACCACATGTATATAGGAAAATTGATAGGCATTTGGCCTACACAAAGAGCTCTCACATGGTGGATCAAAACAACTTGGAAACCCAAAGGCCAAATTAACATCAAATTGGGCTCTAAGGGATTTTTCACTACCATTTTCTCCAACTTGGAGGAATGAGATAGGGTTTTTTAAAACATACTCTTTTTTATTTTTATTTTTTTATAATTCTATAAGATTATATTTCAGGCCCTGAACATAGCGATTCAATCAAGAAAAGGAAAATTTATCCACAGTTCTATTCTGGATTTTCCTCTATTCAATCCTGTCTAAATTTTGTGATGTTGAGATCCTGTAAGGTATTGAAAACACGTTGGGTTCCTTTGTGAAATTTTTTGAAATCATGAAGCGAGGCCACTACACCTCCTATGATCGGCTATGTGTCCATTTGAATATGAAAAAATCCCAACCTGAATCGATTATCCTTATCTTTCAAGACACATAATGGGTGCAAACAATCGACTATGAACATATTCCCTTCCGTTGTTGAATGTGCCATGAGAAAAACCACCTCTTTTGGGATTTGCCTCTAAATTTTCCATTGTAAATAGGTCCAAACTCCCCCTCAAAATATGTAGAGGGATTCGAGCAAGTTCCAACAATAAGATGGCCTGGACTACACCCTACCCCCGATAGTCGGGTAAAGACATCTGAATGAGCAATGCCTACAAGGAAATATCACATAATGAGGAGGACCCTAACGAATCCCATTTGAAGGAAACTCAAGAAAGGAAATATCCCACAAATGATCCTCGTTAATCCAACAATGTGGATGAAAATTTTAAGCACGAAATAATATGGACCAAAATCCTCTAGAGATGGTTGATAGGGAGGAGGAAATGTAGGAAGACATTCCCAATCAACTTGAATTAGAGGATGGAGATAAGATGGACCTTGGTGATCTAAATATTCAATCCATTGTAGCTGTATGTGAGCGTCATCATCCACACTCCATCCCTAACCAATAGGTACAAATATTGAAGGATTTCCTCATGTGAAATAAGGAGATTTTATATTCAGCCTCTAAAGGTAAGCACACCCCTGCCTCCTTCCTAGGTTTCAACACTCATTTCTCCAATGATAATCCTAACTTATCAAAAGAAGAAAAAAAAAGGGCTGCAAGAGTAATAAACAACTCCTCCAAGAGCTTGGAGAACTACTAGTCAGTTCTAGCCGAATCACACTGATGACAAACAAGTTTCTCCCAACCTCCCCCCATTTCCCATGAAGATCATCTCTTGGAATATTTATGGCCTAAATGGTAAAAGTAAGAAAAGGTCACTCAAGAACAAAATCCTCAAAGAACAAACTACAATTGTAATGCTCCAAGAAACCAAATTCCATAACAATCTCATTTTTAATATGACCCCCAAAATCTGGCCAGGATCCCATGTAATAACGATTGGTGCACAGGGGACAACATGGGCCATAACACTCTTATAGAACCTGTCAGAAGTCTCCTTCACCAATTTCTTCTCCACCCACAGTTCTCTCTCAGCTAGTATCCAACTGATTGGTTCCTATATTTTGGCTACCTTACCAATGTCTATGGTACTCAATATATATCTAATAAGCTCATTTTCCTAACTTTCTCAATACAGGATCTCAATTGCATCATTGATAATTACCATTGGCTAATCAGAGGAGAGATCAACATTATCACCTCCCTTGATAAAAATATAGGAGACATCAAAAGGCTTGACATGGATTCTCATAAGCTAAGTGAAACCATTAGTACTCTCCATCTGGTTGATGTAGAAAATATTAATGTATTGCACACATGGAACAATCGATAGGGATGAGAGAATCAAGTGGCATCTAGGATGTACTATTTTTTGGTCTCTAAATCTATAATGCTATCGGGCCTGCACTTATCAACCTCTATAATCCCAAGTGGAGGCTCTGATCACTTGTCCGTCAAGTTAGAAATTGATCTCAAAGGAAGCCCACTCAACTTCCCCTTCAGATTTGAGAGTTTTTGGTTGGACCATCCTACCTTCCTAGATAAAATTATACTTTGGCAGATAGAAATAGAAATTAATTCCTGCTCCCCAATGTACAAATTTCAACAAAAAATCATAAATGTAAAGAAACATCTCAAGAAGTGGAATAAAGAGGAGTTTGGAGATATATTCGAAGAAAAAAAAGAGAAGGAATATAGGATGGAGTATATCCAAAAATCCATGATTATAAAAGGTATATCGGAGCAACTGTCAATGGAAGAGGCCATGATCCAAACTAAACTAGAAAACATAGATAGGAAAGAAGAAATTCTTTGGAAACAAAAATCTAGAATAAGATGACTCAAAGAGGTAAAAAAAAATTCCAAATTTTTTAACGGATTAATGATCCAGTGGCACCTCCACAACATAATCTCCACCATCAAACACAACCAAGGAAATATTCTAACAGACCATGCAGATATGGAACAAGAATTGGTCAATTTCTACAAACCTCTTCTCTTCGAGCCCCTACACAACAGAAGAGCATCTATTCACAAAATCACCCACCATATTTCTAAATTAGTCTGACAAGAACAAAATGAGGCCTTTATTCACCCCATTTCTTTGGAGGAAGTTAAGCAAGTGATCATGGAAATTCCTAAAGGAAAATTGTTTGGCCCAGATGGTTTTACCATTGATTTCTTCCAATATTGTTGGTCAATCATTAATTAAGATGTCTGGGTGCTAGTGGAGGACTCCCACAAATTTTCTAATGTTCTTCCATCCTTGAATTCCACCTTGCTATCATTGATTCCCAAAGTGGAAAGAGTGGAATATACCAACAATTTTAGACCTATTTTCCTATGCAATGTTGTTTACAAAATCATCACTAAAGTAATATCTAGCTGCATAAAAAAACTTCCTCCCTCTTGATCTCTTCAGATAAAACGAGTTATGTTAAGGGTCATTAAACCCTTGATAGAATTATCATGGCCCATGAAATGATCCATTTCCTTTAAATCAACAAAATCTCTGGGTATGATCATTAGGATTGACAAGTCCAAAGCCTTTGACAATCTTAGCTCGCAATACATTCAACACATTCTAAAAGCCTTTGGTTTCTCTCCTCTTTGGATCAAATGGATTATGTCCCTCACCTCCTCGACTCTCTTCTCGATCCCAGTGAATGGATCTCCCTCGTGTGGCATTTGGAAAGTAGACCCTTTATCTCCTTTCCTTTTTATTTTAATGACAAAAAGCCTTGGAAGGGCCTTCAAAGTTGTTATTGCTAGCAACAAAACCAGAGGACTCATATATTTTGGGGATGATTTTCCTAATTCTCATCATCAATTTTTTGATGACACTATTCTCATGGGTACTCCTGCAGTTTGAGAAGCCAAATCCATCAAGCAAGTCCTCTCCGAATTCATGGAGGTATCATGTACTTGAATTAATCATTCTAAATCTCAATTGTTTTTCTTTAACACCTCTCTTATGATACAAGTCCACATCACCATGATATTTGGTTTCCAATAGAGCTCCCATCTATCAAAATATTTGGGTGCACCTCTCATTGAACATGCACTCCAAAAAACCTCTTGGGAAGATATCCTCTCAAAAATGGAATGTCGACTTGCCAACTAGTCTTTCTTATCGCTTAACTTCCTTGGTTGCCTTATTCTTCTCAAATATAGTATGCAAGCAATTCCACTCTACATTTTTTGAGCTCTTTCTGCACCAAAATTTATTCTAAAATCTATCTGCAACTTTTAAATATCCTTCTTGTGGGGATGGGCCCACAAGGAGAGATAATGAGATCTTGTATCCTAGGAAAAAAATTGTTAACCAAATCTCTTGGGAGGAGTGGGGCTCATTTACCTTGAAAATATCAAATTTGTTCTTGGAGCCCATACTTGGTGGATATGGTTCAACCATAATGATGATCTATGGGCCCGAATATAGCATAAAAAATAATGCAATAACACATGACCTCAAGAACTCATATACTTGGAAGGCCACATCATAGGATCCATGATCTGAAATTCAGCTTGGAATAACAAACATATCATTCATGAACACTATTTTTGGGAGGTTAGAGATGGATGTCGCTCCCTATTATGGGATGATGCCTAGCAATAGCTACCCTGTTTTAAGAGCTTCCCAGACTTACAATCTCTCGAAAACAACATGATCACCAAAAGAAGGAAATGGATACAACAATATTGGATTACCCTAGAGCCAAATGATTAAAGGTAGACTTGGATTCCCAAATACCATTGGGTTCCTCTTCCACTAGGGCTATAGTGGGAATCCCTTCTGGAATGATATTTCAAGCAGAAAAGTTAGAATCCAAAAACAAGAAGACAACCTCCACTGGGGGCTCAAGCCAACATGCTTTTTCAACCTCCAGGAAGCCCATTATTTAGGACTAGGACATCAGAATCAACCTTCTAAAAAATTATGGACCAAGATATGGAAACAAAATTTATGGCCGAAAGTCTCCTTTTTCCTTTGGCTTCTAGCTCATGGAAAAATCCTATCTTGGGAAAATTGATCTCAAAGAGGTTTTGATGGCCCTGCCTTTTTCTTGCTCTGCTACTAGGAAGGCGAATCCATGGAACATCTCTTAAATTATTGTCCCTGTATGCTTCCATATGGGACAAAGGGCCCATCAATTTTCTCAATTCAGATTGAATAAGAAGTAACTTGTATGAACCTTTAGAAAAATGGGGAACTTCAGGATTCTCCAACCCCATCCTCAATCACACTTGGTATCTCTTTCTGGGATTTATGCTCTAGGAAGCTTGGAAGGAATGGAATTTAAGAATATTCAAGAACCTGCATTTAGAAATTGACCTTCTATGGAAAAAAATCAAAGGAAACATTCAATAGACGACTCTCACTTCCCCATGGTCTAAAAAAGAATGTGAATGCTCTGCTTAAGAGGCTAGTATCCTAAAAAACCTTGACCTTCACCGCCCCTCTTCCACTTATTTCTTCAAACCATTGAATCCTTCCATTAAATCTCTGACACAATGGGCATCCCCCCCTCATTTGCTTCCTCAAACTCAATTTATGGTCTTGATGATACTTTTCACAATGACAATGGAATTCTTCTCTAGATTTATGTAGACAATGATGCATAGCTCGAAGAGCTTGAAAAAGGACTCAAAATTTCCATTAGAGAAGCATTTTAAAAAATCATCGTAGAAGGATATTCTACTATCATCATTAGGATGCTCAAAACACTTCAACAAGGATCACCTCTCAATAAAATTTCCCTTAGTTGGATACTGGAAAACATCCTGGAACATATCCAATCTCTTCTCTCCAATATTGAAGTAGTTATTCCTTCAAATGTAAAACATTTTGCAAATAAAGTTTCTAACATATTGGCCAATGAAGGAATCCTTCGAGCTAGAAATCCACTAGACTCAAGATGGGATCCCTCCTCATGATCTACCCTCCATGAATATTGTTATTCTCTTGCACATGCTGACATAATTCCCCAGGATTGGGTGACAGGGAAGAGAAAACAGGGATGGACAGTGCCTCGGGGAGAGAGCACACCTATCACTCCCATGATCAACCCCCACACACTTGGCTCGTACCCTCTTATTCCTTTTAATGATCCCTCCATGGATAGATAGTCCTGGTTTTTCAACGTCTTCCCTCACACAATGATAATGGTCCTTGTCCCTCACTGAGACTTTGAGATTTGGGGGCTTTCATTTCCCATTATGGTAACTTATTATTGTTTTATTGGGCATCCTTTATATCAACCCTGTCTTTGTCTACACCCCCTTTTTTATTTGGCATCAAAGTATTAGACTTGTTACTTCCAAGCCCACATACTCTACCCTCAACTTATGGTATACTATGTAATGCAATTTATGGTTTATTTTGCTTCTCAGGACTCTACATATAGACAAAGAACTATTTTACTGCTAGTGTGATTTTTGTTAGAAAAACAGGACCGCAGAGCAATAAAATAAAACAAACGCAGAAACAAAACACAGAAGACACACAATACAAGAGAGACACAGATTTACATGGTTCACCCAGTGTGGGCTACGTCCACCAGAGAAATTGCCAGGTCCTTCCTTTATTATTATCCAGCAAATGA
>ML785905.1:781958-807748 GCA_009831015.1 Picea engelmannii | reverse complement strand
GGTAGGAATAGATCCTTCTGATATAAATAGTCTTCCATCTGCATCTTCCATAACTGGTAGTTTTGGCCGTTAAATTTCTCGACCTTAAACTTTCCATCTTCCGACATTGCTCCCACTCGAACCAGGAACCCTCTTTTCCTACGCGTTACCTTACGCTCTGATACCAGTTGTTAGAAAAACAGGACCGCGGAGCAATAAAATAAAACAAATGCAGAAACAAAACACAGAAGACACACAATACAAGAGAGACACATATTTACGTAGTTCACCCAGTGTGGGCTACGTCCACCAGAGAAATTTCCGGGTCCTTCCTTTATTATTATCCATCAAATGAAGGGATACAACCTACAGCAAAACCCGCTGTAACTTCCTCTTCTTTCTCTCACAGTCTCCTCTCTCAGAATACAATATTCACGATCAACCATAGCCGCAATACATTTCCCTCATAAAAGAGGGTTGCCTTCTAGGGAAAAAAACCCTAACATAATCTCTACCGTTAGATATGCGACCTTATAATGAACGGTCCATATTTACAACGAAATTACAATATACTTTTATAAGGTAATTTTTGCTTCGGGGGCTTCGCCCCCGAACCCCCGCTGGGGGCCCGCTTGCCCCCAGACCCCCCAGCCGGGGGGATAGGTCCCCCGGACCCCGCAGAGGGGGTACCCCCCCTCTGCACTCCCCCGCGTGGAAGAGTGTACATACTTCTGGGGTGTAAATACTTCATGGGGTATAAACACGGCTGAAAACAAGGACCTCTGAATCAGGAAGATAATCAGGCTCCACAACCAACAGTTTTCTTTCGGGCATACCAATAACGTAGTTATTGTATATTTTTTTAAAGCTAATACAAAGTTGTGGGGATAATTTGAAAAAATAATAATAGATTATTAGTATTATTAACCATTAATATTAATGTCCATTAACACAAATGGTAATAATATATCATGAGGTAATTAAATATTAATATTAATAATACAAAAAGCGACAGAAACCTAAATTAATTAAAAAAAGACATAATAATACATATTATAACCCCAACGATAATAAATATAACAAACAAAATCATAAAATAGAAGATATTAGAAGTTATTCATATTATTAATAATAAATTGATTATTAATATAAATAACTAACAAAATTGCTATGATTATTAATATTAATGGAATAATTAGGATTAAGCATGATTTAATATTAATAATAACTAGAAACAACCATTAATAAATAATAATAAATAAAAAGAAAACAGAGAAATAACAACACACCCAAAAAAGTTCATTGTGTTGAAACACACACTGACACTGAGTGGGGGGGGTGAATCAATGTCTGGAACTTTTGACTGCTTTACATACTTTCATAGATTAACTGAATTAATTGAATAAGATATATGCATCTCAATTAATTATTCACAAACAATGTAACACAAACTGTATGAAGTAGATAAAATATCTTTCTTTTATTCATTTAACTTGAATGAATCCAAATAAAACCAATCCTTTAATATCTTCAACTTCAATTGAATATGAGAGATCCAACTCTTTGATACAATACCCAACTTGTAGTTCTCATATCCAACTGAGAAATGAGGAATCCAACCCTCATAACAAGACCCAACTTGTTGATCTCAGATCCAACTGAGATGTGAGGAATCCAACCCTCATAACAAGACACATCTTGTAAACAGGCACCAACCTGATAGAATTAACTTCCATTCAATCCATTATATATATATATATATAATCCACCAAGACACACTAAGATTCACCACTACTTTTGGTTTATATAGTATTTCAATAGGTATAGGATTGAACCATTGTGTCTTTTGACATGAACCATTGCATCTCTTCATTTAATTTAACATAGATAATCTTCTCCTTTAATTCATTAATTTATCGTGTAAGTTTCTATTAACGGGTGAAATTGACCACTCATCAACTAGAAGAGCGAGTCTAGTCCGGGGTTGTCTAATTAACCCAAGCCGTTTGGATTGACTCACTCTGATGGGTTTAATGGATCCATTGGCCAATCTAAAGTCCTAAAAGAAACAAATAAATAAATAAAAGAAACAAAATAACTCACTAATTACTAATCACTGATATATATATATATATATATATATATATACAACTTATTTTAAATAATATTTACACACATAACTGTTTGTCTAATTTATATGAATGTTATACAATTTATGAGTTTTAATCTGAACTCACTAAAATCAATGTAAAAATGGCTCTTTTGATGAACGTAGATAAAGAAAGCAAAATTAACTATTTCTTTTTGGTTTGCCTTTTATCTCTATGCATCTGTAAGATTAAATATCAAAATACTATGGAAACAGAATATGTAGACAGCGAAAACCAGACCACATATAAGAGTTTCTAAAACAATCAAGCAAATAAAAGGAACAAACTAACCTATTAATGACTTGAAGAGCATGCACCCGACGTCCGTATGATCATGAATCATCCATCCAATCTGTGCACGAGATAAATCTGCAGTGTACCTTCACGTTGTTTGGAATAAATGCCAGACAGTATATTGACTGTTATATTTTAATGATAGAACGATAGGACGCAAACAATAACTGTGATATTTGTGACTGCAAGTAATTACACATAAGATAAATTTGACAGTAACAACTTGCTTTTAGTCATTCAACAAGATTAAGATAAACCTTAATATTTGAATCGAACAATCAATCACTATTTTCATATAACTGAAGCATAAAATTGTGGACTGTATGAAAGAAATTATCTTGACAACATAACAATCTGTGAAGATGAAAGCTATCAATAATTATCGAATTATCAAGATAAACAAACCATAGGCAACAACAATATTTACAGATAGCTAAAGCAGAAATGTAAACATGTGTTATGTCCAAATTCGTGTATAAGCTGTCCACAACTAGCCCCAGGCCAAGATGATTGATTACAAAAAAAATAATGAGTTTTTAAAGCCTTCAGAAAGGTAAATGTCTCCTCCTATGAGATTAGATATTGATTACAAAAATAAAAGGGGGATATAACCACCCAAATCATACTAAATCTTCTAAAGATAAAAAGTTTATTTCTGTTTATACAAAAATGTATCATAGATATGGCTAACAAGCCTAAAAAATGCTTCAGATCACTTGGTAACCATGAACTCCTAGATATCCTGAAAAGAAAAGAAAAAATAGAGAGACTTAGATATATATTTAACCATTAATTTGCAAATTTCGAATTAGAATAACTGGCTACAGAATCTGCTGATTTTGTAGCTAGTTATTTTAGTAATGAAATCCAATTTATTGAATGAATAAAACAATCTAATTTATTTAATAAATATCCCTATTTTAAGATAAAAGAAATCATACCTCTAACTGTAAAATCAAATCATATCAGATGATCTCAGCATTTATTATTGTTATTGCAGTCTCAACATTTTTTAATATCACATTCCCTGTAGTCTTCATACATTTCCATTTTATTTGAATGATAGACTCGAGCATATGATTTTCATTTGTTAAGGCACCGACCTGATCAATGAGAAATTTAATCTGTGATTGTAGGATAGGTATATCGGTGTAGTATTTATCAATCCAGAATAGGCAAACTTCACACTTCAACTGTGCGACGGTCCCTTGAGAATAACCATGATTATGAACCGGAGCATCTCCAACATGTATTGTAGATTTATTACCCAACTTAATACCATAAAACCCTTCACTGTGTTTTAGACAAGGCGGTAGATTGTCCACAAAGTTGTAAGGCTGATCGAGGTGTGGTTGGAACGAAAGAGGGTCTTCTTTAGCGAGAAATCTGTCAATTTCAGAATCTGAACTCTCATGGATCTCGATCATTTCGATCGAGCTTGCATGAGGGTTCGACTTGTTTCAGAGCTTCCTCGAAATTAACCTTCCAACTCTGTTATTTTTAAAACTCAAATCAACATCGCCTTTAGACATCTTGCATGTAGGTTTGTTTGAATTTTTGACAGAGTCATTAGGATGTGTAGCTTGCTCATGGGCCTGCTCAGTAACCTTTGGGTCGGGTAAAGGCTTGCTGTAGGTGGCCGTAACACAGGATTGGGTAGGTGAGAGGGGCTTTGTAGGGTAGAGTAAGGTTTCTTCAATCACAGGCTTGTCAACCTCGTCAACATTAGGGTTAGAGAAACCGTTTCTGGTTGAAAATGAATCCCAATCATCGTTTTGCAACTTCAATTGATGTGCAAGCATAATTTTTATTAAACCATGATGGAAAAGGCTTGAATCTAAAAGTTTCTTTTTATATCTTTTAGCCATTTTGTAAAGGCTCCTCCATAGATAATAAGGCATGTTCAAAGGAAACCCTATGAAATTCATGAGTAGACGCAGGTGATAAAGAAACACAAAACCAAAATGGCCTTCATAAGTGACAAACCATTTCAACACCGCAAGCAGACCATGCCATTGAGCTTTCAGTAAAGAGACTGGCATACCTTTGTCACATCCTTTGATATTCCGAGATGTAAAGAAGAGACCCCATGGAACCTCTTCTACCTTAGCATTCTTGAACCACTTCTGCTTGGTGACATGGAGTCATGTTGCTTGGCTTAAAAAGTTATCTGTGACTTCGAGTTGGATGTCACCCACTTTATCTCTACACCCATCGAAGGAGAGAGCGAATTCCTGAGCAGTCTGTAGGTTGAAACCCTGAAATGTTTCAAGGAAAACGAGCCAACCGTTACCCTCGAGATCCTCCCTATCGTTGCATAGGAGCAAGGTATGAGTGCCGTTAGGTTCGACTCTAACAACATGGGCCATGGTGAATCAATGGGCAATCACCCAAACACAACGTGTAGGGAGGGTTTGTAAGAACAGACCAGAGCTATACCCTGAGCCCGAAAACCATCAACAGTGAATGGCGTATGAGTAGAAAATTCATAACGAAAAGATATGCGTTAATTGAAATGAATGCGAGGGGTGTTGCAAAGCCCAATACCAAGCTTCGAAATGATGGGCTGATTGTAATCATATTTCCACCTCTCATGTAGTACAGGCTATGACCAGAGCATTAAAAATAAAATGAGTGCGCAACAAAGTGGGTTCAGTCGCAAAGTTTGGGATAGGGAAACTTGTAAACCAAAACCTAGTGATGAGGTAACATATGACCAAGGACCACACTAAAACCATATCAACACTAAAACCATATCAATGCTCAAATTACAAGGTCCTTTGTTGATACAAATAATAATCCATAAGCATACTCAATATTTGAGGAGTCAAGATAAAAAGAATAATCTTCATAGCAAGGAACAAGGCTTCATCAATAAAAACTGTAGAGACATTTTGCTTTTTATAAACTTCTCAACAAGAGTGGTAATACAGCCAAAATTTTTAATGCTTCATTTTCATGCTTTCAGTCATGAACGAAGCATGAAAACAAAGACAATAGGGAAAACCAAAAATTTACAATTATCGTTTCGTAAATTGCTTATGAAGAACAAAAAAAGTACGACCCCAATTAGGCAGCTATATAGATCATTATTTGTTATAAAAATTTAAAAACATGTTGGGTTGCCAACAATGGAGACACACTGGGAGAAGTAGTTATCTCTGTAATACTGACGAGTTCAGGTTAGAAAAATTTGAAAAATTTCAAATCAAAGAACAACTGAAAGGTTACTTGACCATCTTTGATAATCATGACATGGTCCAGCTTAAGACATATTTCGTTAAAAAGAATGAAATCTGGTGACAAACTTCACAAAAGAAAGCCACGATGTTTATGTTAACATCTCCAATACTGTTGACAGGGCCACTGCTGTCAGAAGGTGTCCATAGCCTCGGCAGGGATATCAATTAACCCACTTTGATGTCTGTGTCCTGTCCAAGAAATTTCAAATCAGAATGAAGGATGCTTATGGCCAAAAACAAGATTTATACCTGAGAATTTCCTTTTACCTGACATTGCTTCGCTGCTAGCAGGCCTATTTAGTACCCTGGTGAAGTTGTCTTGGCATCGTACATGAATTTACCCACTGCCAATAGACTTGTTCAGTGTCCTGGCAGATTAACAAACACTTCCCACAGCTCTCTGAGAAATTATTCACATTCTGATATAGTTTTAAAGATATTCAACAGAGCGGGGTGACACTGAAAATTCCATTTTTGACACAACTTAATATTTTCCAGGCCTTAAATTTTTCTAGCTAACCGTCATCAAGATGTGAAAATAGTTTATTTACAAAACTAATTTTCGAGGACAGGGAGTCATCGTTGAGTCGCTTTTCTTAAAAGTAGGGACAGCGTAAAGAGATTTTTAAAGATAATCGTGATTACTTTCAAGTGCAAATTGAAACCAAGAAATCGAATTTCAAACAAAATATCATCTTTAACTAGCCTATAATTTCATATATAGACAACAATTGATGCTTTGACAGCCTTTGACAGTTATTTCGAGATGAAGCATTTTGTTTTCTTTTTCTAAGCTAGACTGTAATACATGCATGTTTGACTCAAAAAGGCCAATAAACAAAAATGAAAATAAAACAAACCAGAAAAGAAAAACAGAAAGAAAATAAATCAAAACAGAAAAATATGTACAAAAGGTGTATCGGAGAGTTGTCAGGTAAAATACCTTTTTAGGGCCTGGCCATTCATCGGGAAGGTATTTGGCTGTCCCTCTAAATTCTGCTGGCGGAAAGAACTAGGACCCAGTTTTTCAGCAATTAAAAACAGTCCCAACCACAGGTTTTGGAACTTAGTATGTTCGCCTTTCCCCTCATGAGGTTTGTCCCACTTAAGGAAAATATCACCTACCTCAAAATTTCTATCTGAGGCAGTATTGGAATCGAACCAAATTTTGACAATAAGTTGATGTTGATCCAGTTTTTGTTTTTCTTGAGCCCTTACTTCCTCTAACTTCAGCAAAGCATTATTCCGACTTTCCAAAGGAGGAAAGTCTTCTTCTTGAACCTTCTGCGATAACTGCAGAGATGGAAGAAGAACATGCGGTGGAAGAATTGCTTCCCTACCGTAAACGAGAAAAAAGGGGGAATTACCAACAACAATTTTTGGAGTTACCCTATCAACCCAGATTGCATTGAATAGTGCATTATGCCAGTTTTTGTGGTTTTCAGAGACCGTTCTCTTGATGATCTTGATCAGGTTTTTATTGGTCGATTCCGCCAAACCATTTCCTTGGGGGTAATAGCTGGCAGAATACTTTAGTTTTATTCCTTTTTCTAAAGAAAAAGTACTCATTTTGAGAGACGAAAAATAGGAAGCATTATCGAACACTAGGCATTCAGGAATACCGAAACGAGTGATAATGTTTGAATTCAGGAAAGATATTACCTGACTGGTGTTTACCACTTTTAATGGTGCAGCCTCGGACCATCTGGTGAAATAGTCTGTCGCTATTATGATGCATTTATGTTGCTGCAAGGAGGTGGGGTTAATTGGGCCTATAATGTCAAGGCCCCATTGCTGAAAAGGGAAATCTACCGAGACAAGTTGCAGCGGGAATGCTGACTTCTGTACTTGTCCAGAAGCCTTTTGACATATTACACACTTGCGGCATAACGCATGGGCATCTTTAAAAAGAGTAGGCCAGTAATACCCTGCCCTTAATACTTTGTGGGCAATGGTGTCTCCACCAAAATTCCCACCAGCTTCCCCTGCATGTAATTATAATAAGACTTTATCTGCTTCATCTTTTTCCAGACAACGCATAAGTATTCCATTGAAATTTTGACGAAACAATATACCATTCACTAGCTGAAAAGAAGAAGATTTTAATCTCAATGCTCTCCTCTTTTTTGGATCAAGGTGATGGGGAGTTGATCTGTGTATTAGATAAAAATTGATGTCATCATACCAGGGACTAGTAAGATTTTGTACACATCAGATTTGATTTTGATTATGCTGATCTTGAATTAACATATCCGTTTTATTCTGCTGTTCTACAGCTGAATCAACGACCAATTTACATAAACCTTGGCCTCTAACAATTTGTGCTGGAGTGATTTCGAGGTCATATTCTTGTAAGGATGTGTCCCAGTTTGCCCTTTTTTCACCTAGTTCTTTCTATACTAACAAATTTCTGACAGTAGGGTAAGGGACAATGACTTTTGTCCTAGATTTCAGTAGATAAGATCGAAAGTGTTTTACTGCTTTAAAAACAACATAAGCCTGCTGATCTACTGCTGGGTAATTAAGTTCTGCTCCCTTAAAGGATAAACTCATAAAGGTAATAGGAACGTCGTTGTTTTCAGCATTCTTTTGGGTTAGCACAACGGCATAATACCATTCAAAGACAAATGTGTAGAAAGTGAAATCTCGCGAAAAGTCAGGGCTCATTAGGGATGGAGCCTCTACTATGGCCTTTTTTATTGAGTCAAAATCTTGACTTTCTAGAGGTCCCCAATGGTATTGTACATCCTTTTTTATTAAGTTCTGTAATGGCCTGATCATTTCTGAAAAGTTGGGGACAAACCTTCTAACAAAATTTATCTGACCTAAAAAAGATTGCATAGACTTTTTGGAAGAGGGGGGGGGGAGTTTTGAAATTACTTGAGTCCTTTCAGGGTCAATGATCATCCCTTCATTGGATACAATGAATCCGAGCAACTTGCCTTGTTCCACTACAAAAATGGATTTTTTGGGATTTAAAGAGATGTTGTACTTATGACATCGTTGTAGAACAGATCTTAGATGAGCTAAATGATCTCCTTTATTCTTTGAGAAGAAAATGACATCATCTAGATAGACTACTATAGATTGATTGATAAGACCATGGAAAGCGATATCCATCACTCTCTGAAAAGTGGCACTAGCATTTATAAGACCGAAGGGCATCTTTCTATAAGCACAAGTACCCCATGGAGTACAAAAAGTGGTTTTTAGCTGATCTGGGGGAGACATGAGGACTTGGTTATACCTTGAAAAACCATCCAGCAGTGATAATATTTTAGAACCGGATACCTGTTGGAGAATCTGTTCCATGGGAGGAACAGGGTAATTTTCTTTATCAGATGCTCGGTTTAAATTTTAGAAATCAACACATAGTCGGATTTCACCACTTTTCTTTCTTACAGGGACAATATTAGAGACCCACTGTGTATGTCTTACCGGGAAGATTATCTTAGCATTCAAAAGTTTGTTTAGTTCTTTCTTGACCGTTGGTTCAAGTTTTGGGTGCATCTTTTTTAACTTTTGTTGAAAAGGTTGAGTCTGGGGATTCATGGGAATAATGTGTTGTATGATGTTAGGATCAAAGGTTTTTAGATCATCATATGTTCAAGCAAAGACATCCTTAAATTCCTTAAAAAAGTTAATAAATGCTGACTTTTCTTGCTCAGAACATCCCATTCCCAAATTGATGCATTGTGGGTTATCTTTAGTTCCTAGATTCACCTTTTTATGGGTCAAGGAAGAACTATTCATTTTACAATTCACTGATTTTCTAAATTTATCATGTAAATCATAAAACTTTTCTAATCTTACCACAGATTTTGGGATAGAATTTACCAGATCTGATGTTGATTCCAGAGATCTTGGGTCTGATATTACCGTAAAATTGCGGAGGTCTTCGTCATGGGTACCTTCATCGATAACTACACCTTGGAAAGTATCTTCCATGTGCAAAAATGGGATGATCTGTTGATCGTCATCGAAAACTCTCCAATTTGTGATGTTGTCCGGAACGGATGGTCTGAACAAAAACTCGACAGAAAACGTGTTTGGAGAAAGGCCTTCTGCAGGAAAAAGTTTAGAGGCGACATTAGCCAACTAATCAACCTCAGAATTATTCAATCCTGGAATAGAATTAATGTTAAACGCAGAAAATTTGTTCATTAGATTCCATACCTCAGTTTGATAGCTTTTCAGGTGTGGAGATAGGAAATGAATGGAATTTCTTACCTGTCTGACCACAATTTCTGAATCACCAAAGACTATTAAATTCTGAACTCTCAAATCTAGTGCCTTTCTGAGACCTTGCAGGAGTGCCTCATATTCGGACATATTGTTTGTGCATTCAAATTCTAACCTGCACGCGATCAAAGTTTTGTTACCTGTTGGATCAATAAGCACACATCCTGCGCCAACTCCTTCCTTCGATTTAGATCCATCGAAGTAAAGAGACCAGATATGATTTTCATAAGTTATATGTGACACCTTAGAGAGGGTTGTTGACTGTGTGCATGTCATGAGTTCAGACTGTTGTTCCAGGTCAGTAATGGTAGAAGTTTTAGCCATGAAATTGCCGAAAAAAGTGTTCATCCCCTGCATTTCAAGTGAATTGGCAGAAGCAGTGAATGGTTCATTATGATCATTTAAATCAGTTACCATAAGCTTGAGATAATGCTCATGATTGATCCTGATTCTATTAGGCTTTCCATTCTCTGGTACCCACAAGTGAGACCAATCTGTTGCAAAGTAACCATGTAGCTGATCGGACCAATCCCTACTTAAAAATAAGGCATATACTTCAGGGATATCAATGACAATAATATCAATAATATGGTGGAATTTAGGATTAGATGATAATCTGATAAGCACATTTTTTTAACTCACCTATTACCTTAACATTGGTCTGATCAAGCTGAATAATTTTCAAACTGGAAGGTTGAACTTCAGCATTGATTTTTTGGTAGACAGACCAAGGAATTACGTTTGACGATGCACCTGAATCTACCATACAATTATGTACATTCCTATTGAAAATTTCAAAATTCAACAAAAAGGGTGGGACATTTCTGCGAGTATTAACAACAGAAGTTTGTTGATTTTTAGTCGCAGCCCCTGGAACTATTTTATCTACATTTGTTATTATTTTTGCAACAAGCTCTCTTTTATCAGAGGACTCTAGTGTCGTTTTAAAAGAGACCTTTTGAGGTGTTTTAGAGTTATTTTCTGCAAATTTGTTGTTGTTCAGATTGTTGTTTTTGTTGTTTTCTGCAATATTTTGAAGCATCTTTTGCAGAAGAAAAAGAAATTTCAATAATTCATAAACATAAATATTAGCTCTAAGTTTTTTGAGATTCTCAATCAAATCGTATTCTAAACTTGGAGTTGCTAAATTCTGTTTAGTTTCCATTTTTTTAGATTGTTTTTGAGGTGCATTAGTTCCAATTTCAGAAGAGGATTTATTCAATGCTTTGCTTCTAGTATTGTAAGGATGCACTGTTTCAAAATTGGCTTGAAAGATACTATCCGAAAAATGCCCAAAGATGTTGGGAGAGGATTCATCTTCTTCCACTATTTCTTGTTCAACCACGTATTTGGGAATCTCGGGAGGAACTAAGTTATCATGTGCTTCCAGAATCGTCTGGATAACATACTGTAGGCTTTCTAGATTTAGGCCTTCAAAATTTGAGTTAGGCGGGTTTGTGGGAAAAGGCTTTCTGAAAGGGGGTTTGTAAGACCCTTTGCTTGAAGAAGATTCCTCAGCTGATCTCCTTAAATCTATAACTTGATTTGACAACTTCTAAACAACCTTGTGTAAACTTTCAATATCTGAACCATTCGATTGAGTTTTGGTTTGGGGAGGTCTAGGAAGAATTTCTATTTTCTTCTTGGAAGATGAGGTAATATCTGCCTCGTTACAGATATTGTCCTTTAGGCTGAGAATATCTTTCTCAATTTGGTTCACCTCCTTGAAGGCTTCCAATAATGTTGTTTTCTTAGACCTTTTTACCCAGATTTCTATGTTTTGGTGTAGGGGTTTTGTGTAGTATGCGACAATAAGATTTTCAGCAAGCATTGAATCAGTGGGGATTCGATTCTTTAATGTTATAAACCTTTGATTAAAGTCTTTTATTTTTTCCTTTGGGTTCATCTTTAAACTAGAGAGTTCCATGACTAAGACCTTGGGAGATTTGTCATCTCCGAAATTCTCAAGGAAACAAGATTCGAATCTATCCCAAGATACAATGGTGTGGGGTTGTTGGGAAAAATACCAGGTAGAGGCATTGCCTTCAAATGTGTATGGAAAAAGTCTACATACTACGTCTTCATGTTCTATGCTTCGGAGTCTAATGGATAGCATGAATTTTTTAATATGATCCTCAATGATCTGCTTGGAATCTGGATCGAATTTAGGGAGCCATTTCTCTAGATGTTTAGGCAAAGGATGTTGGGGTCCAGGTATGGCCACTACATCTTGATCAAGCCAAGGTCTGGTGGGATTATTTGGATTTTCCATAGGCGTGGGTGGTGTCGAAGGCTGAGATGTAGAACTGCCTTTATCGGATGACTCTTCTTCTGAAGAAGAAGGAGATGAAGGGGGTGGTGATGGTGGGATACCAGATCCTCCAGCTGTAGGAGTGAGGATGTGATATGGATCCGTAGGGTTTAGAGTGAGACCAGTGCCTTCAAGTTGCTCCCTAATATCAGAGAAGTCTAGTGGTTGATTCAATGGCCAACCTGGTTGTCTGATATGGGCCAAAGCATCGTGTGTCCTTAGAAGTGATTGACGAACAATTTCTTGTATGTCGGTCCCTGGGGGGTTTGGTGTTACTGGTTCAACGATAATATATGGATTTTCATTTGATGTGGTTGTTGTTTGAGAGGTAATATTGTCGTCAGAATGACTTCTTGTTACTATAGGTGAGCGGGTGTGTGGGGGAGGAGTCTTGCGACCTCCACGTTCCATCAATAGTGTTTAGGCCCTCCTTCTAGCACCATTTGTTGATGGGTAAAATTGACCGCTCATCAACTAGAAGAGCGAGTCCGGTCCGGGGTTGTCTAATTAACCCAAGCCGTTTGGATTGACTCACTCTGAAGGGTTTAATGGCTCCATTGGCCAATCTAAAGTCCTAAAAGAAACAAATAAATAAATAAAAGAAACAAAATAACTCACTAATTACTAATCACTGATATATATATGTACATATAAATATACAACTTATTTTAAATAATATTTACACAAAGAACTGTTTGTCTAATTTATATGCATGTTATACAATTTATGAGTTTTAATCTGAACTCACTAAAATCAATGTAAAAATGGCTCCTTTGATGAACGTTGATAAAGAAAGCAAAATGAACTATTTCTTTTTGGTTTTCTTTTTATCTCCATGCATCTGTAAGATTAAATATCAAAATACTATGAAAACAAAATATGTAGACAACGAAAACCAGACCACATATAAGAGTTTATAAAACAAACAAGCAAATAAAAGGAACAAACTAACTTATTAATGACTTGAAGAGCATGCATCCGATGTCCGTATGATCATGAATCGTCCATCCAATCTATGCACGAGATAAATCTGCAGTTTACCTTCACGCTGTTTGGAATAAATGCCAAACAGTATATTGACTGCTATATTTTAATGATAGAATGATAGGACACAAACAATAACTGTGATATTTGTGACTGCAAGTAATTACACATAAGATAAATCTGACAGTAACAACTTGCTTTTAATCATTCAACAAGATTAAGATAAACCTTAATATTTGAATCGAACAATCAATCACTATTTTCATATAACTGAAGCATAAAATTGTGGACTATATGAAAGAATTTATCTTGACAACATAACAATATGTGAAGATGAAAGCTATCAATAATTATCGAATTGTCAAGATAAACAAACAATAGACAACAACAATATTTACAGATAGCTAAAGCAGAAATGTAAACATGTGTTCTATCCAAATTTGTGTATAAGCTATCCACAACTAGCCCCAGGCCAAGATGATTGATTACAAAAATAATAATGAGTTTTTAAGGCCTTCAGAAAGGTATCTGTCTCCTCCTCTGAGATCAGATATTGATTACAAAAATAAAAGGGGGATATAACCACCCAGATCATACTAAATCTTCTAAATCTAAAAAGTTTATTTCTGTTTATACAAAAATGTATATGGCTAACAAGCCTAAAAAATTCTTCAGATCACTTGGTAACCATGAACTCCTAGATATCTTGAAAAGAAAAGAAAAAATAGAGAGACTTAGATATATATTTAACCATTAATTTGCAAATTTTGAATTAGAATAACTAGCTACAGAATCTGTTGATTATGTAGCTAGTTATTTTAGTAATGAAATCCAATTTATTGAATGAATAAAACAATCTAATTTATTTAATAAATATCCCTATTTTAAGATAAAATAAATCATACCTCTAACTTAAAATCAAATCATATCAGATGATCTTAGAATTTATTATTGTTGTTGCAGTCTCAACGTTTTTTAATATCACATTCCCTGTAGTCTTCATATGTTTCCATTTTCTTTGAATGACATACTCGAGCCTATGATTTTCATTTGTTAAGGCACCGACCTGATCAGTGAGAGATTTAATCTGTGATTGTAGGATAGGTATATCGGTGTAGTATTTATCAATCCAGAATAGGCAAAATTCACACTTCGACTATGCGATGGTCCCTTGAGAATGACCATGATTATGAACTGGAGCATCTCCAACATGTAATGTAGATTTATTACCCAACATAATACCAGGAAACCCTTCACTATGTTTCAGACAAGGCGGTAGATTGTCCACAAAGTTGTAAGGCTGATCGAGGTGTGGTTGGAACGAAAGAGGGTCTTCTTCAACGAGAAATCTGTCAATTTCGGAATCCGAACTCTCATGGATCTCGATCATCTTTATTGAGCTCGCATGAGGGTTCGACTTGTTTTGGAGCTTCCTCGAAATTAACCTTCCAGCTCTCTTATTTTTAAAACTCAAATCAACATCGCCTTTACACATCTTACCTGTAGATTTGTTTGAATTTTTGACAGAGTCATTAGGCTATGTAGCTTGCTCATGGGCCTTCTCAATAACCTTTGGGTCGGGTAAAGGCTTGTTGTAGGTGGCCGTAACATAGGCCTGGGTAGGTGAGAGGGGCGTTGTAGGGTAGACTAAGGTTTCTTCAATCACAAGCTTGTCGACCTCTTCAACATTGGGGTTAGCGAAACCATTTCTGGTTAAAAACGAATCCCAATCATCATTCTGCAACTTCAATTGATGTGCAAGAATAATTTTATTAAACCGTGATGGAAAAGGCTCAAATCTAAACGTTTCTTTTTATATCTTTTATCCATTTTGTAAAGGATCTTCCATAGATAATAAGGCATGTTCAAAGGAAACCCTATGAAATTCATGAGCAGACGCATGTGATAAAGAAACACAAAACCAAAATGGCCTTCACAAGTGACAAATTGTTTCAACACCACAAGCAGACCATGCCATCGAGCTTTCAGTAAAAATATTGGCATACCTTTGTCACATCCTTTGATCTTCTGAGATGTAAAGAAGAGACCCCATGGAACCTCTTCTACCTTAGCATTCTTGAACCACTTATGCCCGGTCGTAGGGATTCTTGTTGCTTGGCTTAAAAAGTCCTCTGTGACTTCGAGTTGGATGTCACCCACTTTAGATCTAAACCCATTGAAGGAGAGAGTGGATTCCTGAGCAGTTTTTAGGTTGAAACCCTAAACGTTTTCAAGGAAAACGAGCCAATCGTTACCCTCGAGATCCTCCCTAGAATCATCGCATAGAAGCAAGGTCTGAGTGTCGTTAGGTTCAACTCTAACAACAAGGGCCATGGTGAATCAACGAGAAATCACCCAAACACAGCGTGTAGGGAGGGTTTGTAAGAACAGACCAAAGCTATACCCCGAGCCCAAAAACCATCAACAGTGAACGACGTATGAGCAAAAAATTCATAACGAAAAGATAGGCGTTAATTGAAATGAATGTGAGGGGTGTTGCAAAGCCAAAGACCAAGCTTCGAAATGATGGGCTGACTGTAATCGTATTTCCACCTCTCATGTAGTATAGGCCATGACCAGAGCATTAAAAATAAAATGAGTGCGCAACAAAGTGGGTTCAGTCGCAAATTTATTTAGAGGGAAACTTGTAAACCAAAACCTAGTGATGAGGGAACATATGACCAAGGACCAAACTAAAACCATATCAACACTAAAACCATATCAATTCTCAAATTACAAGGTCCTTTGTTGATACAAATAATAATCCATAAGCATACTTGATATTTGAGGAGTCAAGATAAAGAGAATAATCTTCATAGCAAGGAATAAGGCTTCATCAATAAAAACTGTAGAGACATTTTGCTTTTTATAAACTTCTCAACAAGAGTGGTAATACAGCCAAAAGACTTAATGCTTCATTTTCATGCTTTCAGTCATGAACGAAGCATGAAAACAAAGACAATAGGGAAAACCAAAAATTTACAATTATCGTTTCGTAAATTGCTTATGAAGAACAAAAAAAGTACGACCCCAATTAGACAGCTATATAGATCGTTATTTGTTATAAAAAGTTAAAAACATGTTGGGCTGCCAACAGTTTCTCAATTAATTAGAATATTAATATTGATTCAAATTTTGTCTACATGAGCTTATCACAGGTATGGATGGACTCCTTATAACGTTCACATGATTTTGTTGCATCCCTAGTTCTTCAACAGATCATATTTGAGATTTTACTAGCTCTCTGTATAGTTATGGTGTTAATCTTGTCAAATTACTTCACATGCCCCTAAATTTTCATAGAAATCAAATTCTTCAAAGGTGCTTTCTTCAACCCACTTCCCTTTGTGGCCGCGGGCTCAAAACCACGGGCTTAGCTATTTCAAATGTTGTTCTTTTAGCGCTTTTCTCCTTCCGCCCTCATTCTTCTACATGAGATCGTAATCAAATGTCCAAGGGCTTATTTACTTCTAGCCCCTTTATGCTCCTTATTATATTTTTTACCTTATCATGTGACCGATGCTGGAGCCAGGTTCTCTGGTACTTCAGCCTTCGATATTTTGTCCTTTGCAATCCTTGTATTCTTCCGTAGTAGTTACATCTCATGTTGGCTAATCCAATGGCTAGAATTACTCTCAAAGTTATGATATTGGCGGTCTGGTCTAATCCTTGCGCATTCGTTGAAATTTTTATTTTAGATGATTGACGACTCTGACTTAATATTTAGTTGAGGTGGACAGTTTTCATCTACTTTGGAACTTTGAAGATTCATTACTCTGGGACTCCGGGTTACTATAACTTTGAAGTAGTTCAATTCTTCTCGAGGCTTACCTACCGAATAAGTCATAAAACGACGGTGATCACTTGTTGTTGGTTAACACCTCATTCTTACTCTATTCTTCCACTATGTTTGATCAATGGTGGATAATGCTCCTGAATTAGATCAATGATTAATGTTACTTCGTGATTCCAGCCTTCGATGATTAGCTGATAACAGAAGCTTGGATATCCCCAAAGTTAGTAATCCTGGAGTGATGTGGCTGGCTGATGTCACTTAATATGACGTGGACCCTAATTCTATGTGCCACATGTTACCCTGTTTCATGACTTTCAAGGTCCTTATGTGCCACATTGACCTTGACATTTTTTACCACTTGATAGGGCCAATGCCATCTTTGTCTCTTGCCACATGTCTCCCTCATGGATCATGAATTTTCACTTCATGGCTTTATTACTTTGTGGCTCTGAGATTTTTTCACTTTTATATCAACCTTTGATCATCGCCGAAGTGTCGCATATGTTTTCCCACCTTTTGATCTTTTCTTGTCTTGATCCAACGACCTTTGTTTACTCCAGGAATTCATTCCTTTGGCCCCGTTTATCCTATCCTTCCACTACTTCATCCAATGGTTGAGAATGGTCCCAAAATGGATCAAAAGTTAGTGTTACTTCCAGACTTCAGGATTTCAAGGCTTACCCTATCCTTCCACTTTATGGCGATCAATGGTCGGCGGGATTTCCCAACTCTTCCTTTGATCTGATGATTGACGAGAGTTCATGACTTTGGCGCATCGACCTATGGGTAGTCCTACATGATTCAAACTTCTTTTCTCTAGAGTGGTCAGCACCGAAGTTGACCACCATTGGACTCGCCTATTCTCATCCAATGGTCACCACGCATTGCCCAGATATGATGGTCCTCCTTCACTTCGGGAATTTGGGGCTCCAACCTTCAGGTATTATTGGTTTTTTTGAACTTCTTATTGTTAGATTGGTTAGCACAAAAGTTGACCACCTTCTTTCCTTTAGTACAATATGACGGTTCAACATTTCCATTTCATATTGATGGTCAACATTTAATTCTAAATTAAATCTTGATCTAATAGCTAAGAACTCATCTGAAGCTCCTTCTTGATCAATGGTTGATGTTTATTTAATAACTTTGGGATTTCATGAATTCTTCCTTGTCTCCAGTAATCGCCGAAGTGGCGAAGTGTCGAAACTTATGCTATCCTTCCACTTGGTTTCGATCAATGGTTAAGATTTTGACCGACTGTAATAGATTTTCCTCATAGTTTTGAGTGTGTTCAATGCTCTTCTTTTTGATCTGTTCATCATTATTTCTCCTAAGCTTTTAATAATTGTTTGTGCATTCTTGTATGCACTAATATTTAGTCTCTAATGCTCCCGAGCTCTTAATTCCTTGTGGTTCGTTACTCTGTACATGGATTATCTGCATGCTAATTTTCCTGAGCTTTAGAAACATAGGATCATTGTCGATCCTATCGTGATCAAGAGTGATCACGAATTTCTTCTTCCCCAAGGTGATCTTCCTTTTTCTTTGATTATTGTATATGTTTGACTACATTGCCATCAATCACAACACACAACCAATAATGCCAATACAGTGAACCAACAAAGATAATAATTAGGAAATATAATGAAGTTATCATAAAATTAGTAGACAAATATAATGAAGTTAACATAAAATTAGAATAAAAATATAATAAAATTATCATAAAATTAGAAAATAAAAGGTATGAAAACAAGAGAGGATGAGATCAAACGTTCCTATTTTACTTGGTTATTATGTGGTAAATCAAAGGGAGCCAGTCCTCACTTGATCCAGATTCTATTGAGAATGAAATGAAGATAGATATAAAACAAGAAAACACACAAAGATATTTCAAGAAACATAGTAATGCAGTTAACTCAGATTCTATTAATGAATGGAATACAAAAGACTATAAAATGCAAAGCACACAAACTAGCTAGAATTGTGGTAGTTTATCCCTGAAGAGAGAGATGCATCAACTATGATCATTCACAAGAAGATGATTACAAAGAGGCCATTTTTTTTAACATAAATAATCAATGAGAAAACCCTAAACGTCCAAAAACCTAACCCTAGAAGATGAAACACCAAAAGGTTTGTGGGCCCCGATGTGGTTAGTTGATACATCAACTTCCGGGGGGCATTACTTTTGCATACAATCTCCATTTTGGGTGATTGGTAGCCCATTGGAAAGGTATAGAAAATAAGTAGACATTATAAATTACCCAATACATGCCTCCAATATCTATTGAGTTCTGCCACATTGAAAAAAACATCATTTAGGGACTCAAAACAACCCCAAAAGTTTGGGACCCGAAAAACTGTAGAAAAAATGCCAAGATGTAGAACCATTTTGAATTAGTGTAACAAGTAGGTGGACACTAGTATTCTCCTAGATTATTCCTCCCCCTTAAGAAGTAATGGTCCTCATTGAGTTAAGTTCGTCCATCATATGGGGAAAATTCTACTAAATCTGACTTTTGGTGAGCCACTTTCCCTGGTGAAGAAACTGCACTGCTTTGGTGATCCAGAATTATGAATGCAACAAAATGAAAACACAGATTTATAATACTAACATAGAGACACAGTGAATAATAACAGAGATACAATAAAACTTGACTTCTATTAAATAAGAAATATTCTAAAACTGTAAAATGCAAACTGAAACAAGCTTGCTAGAATGGTGGCAACTTATCTCCAAGAAGAGATGTGACGAATACACTCATTCGCAAGAAGATGAGTACAATGAGGCTCCAAAGGCCTTTTTAATCAAAAATCAATGCAAAAACCCTTGACATCCAAAAACGTAACCCTAGGAAATGAAGCACCAAAAGTCATGTGGGCCCCGTTAGGGTAAGTTGATACATCAACTTTCCCGGGTCATAACTTTTGCATACGATCTTCGTTTTAAGCACATGATAGCTCATTGGAAAGTGATATCTGAGGTCTACAGATTATATAATCACACTTTGACTTTGTCTATAGTGTGAATGTGGTGGGCCCAAAAAATGTTGTTTAGGGCCTCTAAACGCCCCCAAAAGTTTAAGACCTGAAAGCTAGAAAAAAACTCCCAAGATGAAAAATGAAACTACCAAGATGAAATCTATATGTGAGCTAGTTGGAATAGGTGGGTGGCCACCAATATCCACCTGGATCAATCCTCCCCCATAGGAAGCAATGGTATCCATTGGGTTGATTTCCCCCATTAGATGAGGAAATTTCTGCTGAATTTGGCCCCGTGTGAGTCACTTGCCTTGGTGCAGGAGATGCCCTATTTTGACAACACAATAAAGTTGAATATTTTGTTGGCGAGTTCCCTTAAACTATGTGTACAAAATATGATCAGTGGATGTATTTTCCATGCAGTCAAGGTTGAGCTCTGTCGGTGTCAACTATTTTTCTACCTCTGAGGTTTCCAATAATGGTGGAAAGTATGGCTGAAGGAGGTCCACATTAATCACTGGGTGAAAGAAAAGGAAGGGGGGAATGTTGAGCTCAAAAGCATTGTCACCCAAAACCTTGGTGATGGTATAAGGTCTATAGAATAGTGGGTGAATCTTTCGATGGGGTCTTATAAGGAGTTATTTATGCAAGTGCAACCAAACTTGATCTCCCACTTGAAACTTGTGTGGCACCCGGTGTTGATCATGGAACTGCTTATACTTGGAATTGGACTTCTGAAAAATATCCCGAACTTGTTGGAGGATGTGTTGGATTCGTTTAATGAACTAGGTGGCTTTTCCAGCTTCAGTTTGTGCATGGGATGATTCTGCTTGTGTGGACAAAAGCGGTAGTGCGACATCCATGGGACCCAATGTTTGAAATCCCAATCCCAGCTCAAAGGGGATGTGGTCAGTTGAGATATGTATGGATCTATTGTAACTATGTTGAACATAGGGAAGAATCCCATCCCATCTGCGCAAATTCTTGTAATTGTACATGTGCAAAATATGCACGATCATTTTTTTGATGACCTTGATTTGGCCATCCATTTGGGGGTCGAAGGTCATCGATTTGGTGAGCTTGGTGTCCAACCATGACCAGAGGATCGATTAGAATGTGTTGAGGAACCAACTGTCTCGATCAGAGATGATGGTTTATGGTATCCCAAAATGTACCCACACTCATTCAAGGAAGAGCTTAGCAGTGGCCTCTGTTGTGATGCTCTTTTTGCAGTCAACCAGAATCACCATCTTGGAAAATAGATCAACAACCATGAAAACACAGTCATTTTCCTACTTGGTTGAAGGAAGGCCCGACATGTAGTCCATCGATATGGATTCCCAGGGCCTGTCAGGAGTAGGTAGAGGGATGTACATGCCTTGTTTCTTAATGGACGGTTTGGTAATGGTGCAGGCCGTGCAGGACATGATATTTTTGCTGACATCCTGTCAAAGTTTCGGCCAATATAAATGTTGTTGTAGAAATGCCACTATCTTATCTATGCCAAAGTATCACACCACTCGAATATATTGAGCTTCCCAAATCATCTTCGCTTGCTTTCATTATGGAACATAGAGATGTCCCAGATGAAAAAACAACCCATCTTGTAGATGAAAATCAATGACAGTTGTGTTTGTGCCCAACATCTGGTAGGTAGTGGTGAAGTCAGGATCTCTCTCATAGAGTTGGGGCCATCTGGAGGTCTCATGTCCGCAGGAGTGTAGCATCATGGTTAGTGCGACAACTAGAGGTCATCTGAGGTATTCAACGATGCGGTTGGTGCTCCATGTCTTATAGTTGATGTTGATATGGAACTGCTGCAAGTATGTGTACCACTTCTGATGGTGGTCATTCTACAATTTGTCTTGTGTCTGCATGAACTGCAAAGGCTTATGATCAATGTGGATGATTGTCTCCTTCCCAAGAATTTAATGCCTCTACTGGTGGTAGGATTATACAATGGAGTACATTTCTTTGTCATAAGGAGGGTACTTATGGACAATACATGATAGTGTCTCTCTATGATAGGCCACAAGATGTCCATGCTGAGTGAGAACTGTGCCCAAAACATAGTCTAAAGAATCTATCTCAATCTCAAACGGATGCTACAGGTTGGGTAATGAGAGCACTCGGGATGAGCACAAGCACTTCTTCAAATCATCAAACCCTTTCTGTTGTGACTGGCCCCAAAAGAGTTTTTCCTTAACACCACCCTTGGTCACTTGGCTAAGGGCCCATGTAATGTGAGATAATCCCAACACGAACTTGCGATAGAAATTGGAAAGGAATAAGAAGCTTTGGATCTCAGTGAGTGTGGTCAGGGTTGGCTAGTCACAAATGACTTGGATTTTGGCTAGAACAACATGAACCCCATGCTCATCAACAATTTATCCTAGGTACTAGAACCTGTTCATGTCGAAGGATCATTTTTCCAAATTTTCATATAGCTTGTGTTACCGCAGCATGTGCAGAACTTGTTGAATGTGTTGCACATGTTCCTTCCAATTCTTTCTTAATATGAGGATTTCATCCAAATACACTACCACAAAATAATTGGTGAAAGGCCACAATATATCGCCGATCATCCTCATGAAAGTTTTTGGGGAATTTGTCAAGCCAAAGGGCATGACCAACCATTCAAAAATACCTTCTTTAGACTTGAAGGAAGTATTCCATACATTGATCTACTCTATTGGAACCTGCTAGTAGCCAGACTTCAGATCAATATTACCGAAGTATTTTTCCCCCTTGAGTTGGTAAAGGATGTCGTCAATTCAGGGAATTGGGTACTGGTTCCTAATTGTGATTTTATTTAGGGCTTGGTAATCAATGCAGAGTCACAATGGCTCGTCTTTCCTCTGCACAAGCACAATCGGGCTTCCACAAGGTGATGATCTTGGGAGGATGTGCCCCTTTTCGAGTAGCTCTTGGATCTGGCACTTGATTTCCTTATTTTATGACAAAGAGAGGAAATAGATTGGCCCATTAGGTAGAGGTGCATTGAGGGTCAGATCGATTGAGTGCTTGACCTGATTGTGCAGAGGTACCCTAGTGGGTGACGCGAAGATGCATTTGTATTCTTCCATGACCTTGTCCACTTCCTTATTCTACGTGGAGATACCTGTCGCAAAGGCCATGGATGTGGTTGCAACCTTTCACTCACTCTGAGTGAGAATCACGAAGAAGACAAACTTCCCGGTCTAAGAGATGACCTTCCTACATTGCTTGGCAGAGATCAAGGAAATGGTAGTAGATGGGACTACCTTTGGTATGTTGTATAATTTCCTATCCAAAGTAATAATAACACTACAAGTCCTAGAGTCATATACAACATGACATTTCCATAAATAAGGTTGGCCCAAAATAACATCAAAAACTTCAAGGGAGGCGACATCACACAATACCTCATATTTGAAAGGCTTGATTTTGTAGGCCAGGCGACACTGTTGGCTGACACAAAGATATATCCCTTGGTGGAGCCATCTAATTGTGTACAACTGTGGGTGTGGTGATGTCAGTAGATCCAACCTCTTCATGACCTCTACTGAGAAGAGGTTCTTTTGGATACCACTATCAACGATGAAGTGCAATGGATTACCCTTCACCCACATTTGTGAATGAAAGAGGAGTTCACCTTCCTCTTACTCATCATTTCGTCGGGCTGGACCTTGGTGGTGGTAGCAATGGTGGCACTGGGTTCTGCATCAATGATTGGTCTCCCTTTTTCTGGTTCTAACTCAGATTCAGAGTCTGCATCTAATTCATAGGCTTTCACCTCGACCATCAATGACTCCTTTGAGCAACATTCAATGGTGTTATTCCAGGGGCTCTTATGGAACTCGCACCATTTCCCAATGTCTTTCTTTGTATTTCCATTGTCCTTCTTTGTTTTCAGTTTGGACTGGTTGTCCTGAGGTTTCCCATCCTTGATTTTCCCTTTGTTTTGTGGTTTGGGGCCGTTTTTTCCCTACTTCTGCTGTGAGGGGTTTGCAGAACCAAACTGTCGCATATTTTGTTTAAGCTTCTGCTAGATTTTGACAACATATCGATAGGCTGCACCCAAGGATGACATGTTGAGAAAATCCATTTTTTTTCTGGATGTATTTATGCAAACCATCGTGGTACTTGAGCACCATATGTCACTCAGAGTATTTGATACCCAACTTGGTGCGCAAGGTATGGAAGACATTGTTGAACTCTTGGATTGTTTGGTCCCTTTCCTACCGCAGTGTGGTCCATCTTATATATAAGTCATCATAACTTCCAACTGGGTAGTATTATTTCTTAATAACATTCCTAAAGGGACCCTATGTGGGTGAAACAACAAATAATGTAGATCCCTTTGTTTTCATTTTCTCACAAAAAGTCTCCCACCAATCTTTGACATGGGGGATTACCTTGAGGAGCGTAAATGTAATATTTTCTCTATCGAAAAAGTTGTGGATAGAAAAATACCCTTCTAGAAAGTTTAACCATTTATATACATCATCCGCATCTATTTGACCTTCAAATATGGGAAAATAAAAATTGATCTGTACCTTGAAGTGGGTGGCTCCTTCCTTCACTTGAGGTAGATGCATTGCTTGTCAGAAGTCATCGAAGGATTTGTGAAAAGATGTCCATCATCTCGTTCCTCTGTCGCTCAAGGGATTCCTTGAGAAACATTTTGAAAGGATATCTTGTCCCATAATATCTATTTTCTCCTGCCATGGAAGGTTGCTTGGGCGTGTAAGAGGAATAAGTGTTATTCCTATTTTCTTATTACCCCTTTTGTCTAAGGGAGGGGATCGATTACGTGAACTTCTTGGGGAAGGCCAGGAGGTTCTTATTTTCCCCACGAGGTTACTTAAACCCGCCTCTGGTCTGATGGGGGGGTTGGACTGATGACTTGTTCGCTGATTTCTCGTTCACTCACTCATTCTTCCCTCACACACTCCCATGCACTCCCTAACCTATTCATCGACCCATCCTCACCTGCGTCTTGGTTGGAAAAGTGAAAGGAAATAGAGTTGTTGAAGAATTAGCCACAAGATAGTTGGTTGTAGTGGTTGTTGGTGTGATCCATTCGTGACTTGGGGCCTGCATGTCTGAAATGCATTGGCTTGTGCCCTGTTTTTCTCACAACTGCAAGTCTTGAGAGTTGTAGCATTGAGATTATGGAGAAGCTGTGCTGGAAGCCATGGTAGGAAGGAGAAGGACTGCCTAAGGGACTGCGTGGCAGAGAAGGTGTTGGAAATACTAAAACAACTGAGAGGGGGGGTGAATCAGTTGTTTATGAGCTTAAACAATTTTATGCCTTCTAAACAATTATTAATATTTCTTCATGTGTCACTAAGCAATATACAACATATGGACAGTAAGAGTAAAGGTCATCAGTCAGACATAAAATACACACAGAGACAGATTTTCACGAGGAAACCCATAAAGGGAGAAAACCTCTTCTTCTTTGAAATGATAGGCAGTCTTTTTTAGTTCTGTACATCATCTACAATTGAGCACCAACTCAATGTGAGGCTGCTACCTCTGTTTTACAAGCTACAACTTGTTTGAGAGCTCCAACTCTCTGGTTTCTCTAGCACCCACTAGAAGGAAGCACCAGCTCCCTGATTATTCCAGCACCAACTGGATGGAAGCACCAAATTCCTGAATGTTCCAGCACCAACTGGTTGGAAGCACCAACTTCCAGTTACACAGGCTCCAACCTGCATAACAAAGAACACCTGTTCTCCCTAGCACCACCCTGCCACCCTGGTTTCTCTGGCTGCAACCAGATGGAAGCTACAACTTCCTGTGTTCAAGCACCCACTTGA
>ML785905.1:760153-774122 GCA_009831015.1 Picea engelmannii | reverse complement strand
TGTTCTTTGCACTTTGAAATCGCGATCCCCGATTCTCCGATGAATTTATCTCTCTCGCAGCTTCTACAGATCTGACGGTCCTGGTTCTTTTGGGAGATTTGGATGGGATCCAACGGTCACTGACTCTTCTTCCTTTTTCCTCTATAAGCTCTTGCTGTGCGCATTTTCTTCAAGGCTATTCCTCCTGAGCTTGTATCCTTCTTATCCTACTGTCTCTACTGTTTCCATTAATGACAACAACCATCACTTCATTCTATCCACTGATTTTGCCAACAGAAGGGTGGAGCTCCATTCTCTCAGGTGGCACAGGCTAGGTAGAATAGAGTTGGGTACTTGGATTGTTGTGGGTGTCGAGAAACCTGTGAGACCTTTTGAGATGACTGGTTTGGGAACCGAATTACACTCTGTAACAATCCTTGTGGATTCATAGCCCTGGCTTGGCGGTGACACTTTTGTTGATATTTGGAGCAAAGGTGTCTACAGTTGGGTGGAATGTCCTTGGTCTGCAGCCAATTGGTGTCATCTTTCATAAAGATAAGTTCTCTCTATCATGATATTCCTATCTTTGTATGAATCTATTTCTGTTGTGTAATTTAATTATCATCTACATGTGTATGAATGTATTTTTGTTGTGTATATTTAATTATTGTTTAACGTAATCTTTAGATTATGCATGCTTGTTGGATATTGTTGTGCATGTTGTTAAATCTGTTATCTTATTCATCATTAATGACTAAACAAGGTATCAGTAAGAGAAATAAGTTTGAGGGCGGGCTTGCAGGTAGTGTACCCAGCCTGTGGGTGGCTAGGTATGTTACAACTTGGTATCAGAGCTTCTGGTTGAAACATCAGGCTAGTATGGGCCGGGTCTGTTGTTCAGAATCTTGTGGTAGAGATTGAACTCTGACCGGGAAGTTGAAAATCTTAGGAGGAATGGTGTTGCAGAAGCTACACAGGAGACAGAACATCATAGAACCTCTGTGAGGGTTTGAAGGATCGTGACCGTTCCTTTTTAATTCGGGAATGATCGCCATCGTAGGATCAGGGAGATCCAAGATCGTTGGCTCAGAGGATAGGTAAACATAGGTCTTCTGATGAAAAGGAAGCAAGGTTAAAGGTCACGACCATCAGATCCCCTTGGAGAGAGAGAGATCAACAACCAACATGCATTGCGAGGAACCGAGTTGCATGGGAGATAATTTCCCAAGGCAGTCCCACAATCCAAACCATGGTTTCCGTGAGGGGTTACGTGTCAACATCAGGAGAATTTTGAGACAAAAAGCAGGTTACTCCAAACCGCCGATGGATTTCCCCGCAAATTGAAAGTCATGCAGTGATGTGACATGTTAGAGCTCGAACATCGAAACTCTGAATAGATGAAGTAGATGGGGACCGTCGATCCATAGGAGGACACATGTCAATCGATCACGTGCTCCAAGTGAAAGAACTCTAGGGAAGAGTGAGCGAGGAGAAGTTGAGTTTTGAAACTCTCGAAGCCCGGAGATTCAGAGACCCGAAGTGAACATCGACTGTCAGATCATCCAAAGTAGATCCTGACCGTCAATCGCTAAGAGGTTACGTGTCAATGTTGGTTTTGGAGCTTGATTATCTTCCTGACTCAGAGGTCTTGTATTTTTCAGCCGTGTCCATACCCCTTGAAGACTTTACACCCCATAAGTATGTACACTCTTCCACGTGGGGGAGTGTAGATGGGGGGTACCCCCTCTGCGGGGGGTTCAGGGGAAAAGCCCCTGAAGGAAAAATTGCCTTGTAAAAGTATATTGTAATTTCATTGTAAATCTGGACCGTTCATTATAAGTTCGTAGATCGAACGATAGAAATTATGTTAGGGTTTTTTTCCCTAGAAGACAACCCTCTTTTATGAGGGAAATGTATTGCAGCTATGTATGATGGCGAGTATAGTATTCTAAGAGAGGAGACTGTGAGAGAAAGAAGAGGAAGTTACAGGGTTTTGTTGTAGGTTGTATCCCTTCATTTGTTGGATAATAATAAAGGAAGGACCTGGCAATTTCTCTGGTTGACGTATCCCACACTGGGTGAACCACGTAAATCTTTTTCTCTCTTGTATTGTGTATCTTCTGTGTTTTGTTTCCACATTTTTTTTATTTTATTTCTCTACGGTCTTGTTTTTCTAACAACTGGTATCAGAGTGAAAGGTAACTCGCAGGAAAAGAGGGTTCCTGGTTCGAGTAGGAGTAATGTTGGAAGATGGAAAGTTTAGGGTCGAGAAATTTAATGGCGAAAACTACCAGTTATGGAAGATGTAGATGGAAGATTATTTATATCAGAAGGATCTATTCCTACCATTGGGCAGAGTAGCAAATAAGTCAATGGCCATGAAGGACAAATAATGGGAGATTCTAGATAGAAAGGCTCTAGGAACGATACGGCTGAGCTTGGCAGCGTCGGTGGCTTTTAATAATTCGAAAGAAAAGACAACGAAGGATCTAATGGACGCGTTGGCTAAAATATATGAAAAACCCTCGGCGTCAAATCAGGTATTTTTAATGAAGAGATTATTTAATATGAAGATGTCAGAAGGTGGGTCTGTTGCAGATCATTTAAAAAAATTTAATATGGTTACTAATCAATTAAGTTCCGTAAAAGTGGACTTTGATGATGAGGTTAGGGATCTTCTAATCTTGTGCTCATTGCCAGAAAGATGGAACGGCTTGGTCATGGCTGTAAGTAACTCTGTCTCTGGTTCAAATACTTTAAAATTTGATGATGTTGTTGGTGTTATCCTTAGTGAGGAAATGTGATGGAAAATCACAGGTGAGACATTAGGTAATGCATTGAACATGGAGAACAAGGGAAGACAAAAGGAAAGAGGAAAGGGCTCAGGGAACCATGGGAATTCTAGGAAGGGAAGATCCAAATCCAGACTTGGAAAGATAGAGTGATGTAATTGTGGGAAGAAAGGACATCTGAAGAAATATTGTAGAGCTCCAAAGAAACAAAGAGATGGACAACAGAAGAGAAATCAGGAAGCAAATGTAACAGGTGATGTGTTACAAGATTCTTTGATTCTTTCTGTAGATAATATTTATGAGTCTTGGGTAGTAGATTTAGGGGCTTCATTTAATGCCACACCCCATAGGAAACATTTTCTAGATTATGTTCAAGGTGATTTTGAAAAGGTTCATTTGGGTGATGATGCACCATGAAAAATTGTTGGAATGGGAAAGGTAAAAATAAAGCAACACAATGGAAACCAATGGTTGTTGAAAGAGGTAAGACATGTTCCATATTTAAGGAAAAATCTAATTTCAACAGGGCAGTTGGAAAGTGAAGGTTGTATATCCATATTTACAGATAAGACGTGGAAGTTCATCAAAGGATCATTGGTGATAGAAAAAGGAGAGAAGGTAGGTACATTGTATTTATGTACTGGTAATACTGACTCTTCTATATATTTAGCTTCTAGAGGAGTGGATACAACACTGTGGCATCATAGGCTGGGACACATGAGTGAGAAGGGTATGCAGATCCTTCAGAAAAGAAATTTGCTTCCAGATCTTAAACAAATTGATTTGGACTTCTGTGAGCATTGTGTTTATGGAAAACAAAAGAGAGTCAGATTTCTCAAAGTTGGAAAAGAAAAGAAGAATGAAAGGTTAGAGCTTGTGCATACAAATGTATGGGGACCAGCTCATGTATCATCTCTTGGTGGCTCTCGTTATTATGTTACTTTTATTGATGATGCAACTAGAAAAACTTGGGTTTATTGCATTCAACAAAAATATGATGTTTTTGATACTTTCAAGAAATGGAAAGCTTTAGTTGAGAATGAGACAGGAAAAAGTTTGAAGTGTCTCAGATCAGATAATGGAGGTGAATATTGCAGCAAGGATTTTGTTAGGGTCCTAACCTGCACATAGGTATATCAATATATTTGGATGTAATAAAGGTCAATATTAATAAGGCCTTTCAATAAAATAGAATAAAGCGGATGTAAGAAGACCTAATAGAAGCTTTCACTTCTAGAAGGATCTTCCTCTAGATGCTTCTCTTGATAGACATATTTAGTATAAATAAGGGTTGAGGGTATGAAAACCCTAGCTTGAAGATTATTGTAACAAAGCGTTTCTCGACTAGAGGTTGCCCCCTCAAAGAGGCCTGTGAACATTGCTTCTAAATCAAAGTGCTATTTATGTAGTTGTTCTTATATCATTTATGTGTTATTGTGGAGATTATGCTGGTTATATTACTGTTATTCTGCCATTTCTATCATTTCATTTATGTTTTGCATACTTTTTATATCTGGTATATTGCAAGTGGTATCAGAGCATTTTCCTTGGCAGAAATTATGGGAATTTTTTTTTCAGGGTAGAGACGTATTCTGGTGTCTTTAAGCCACAGAGATATTTCATACGCACATAAACCCGTGGTTGAGGGATTCATACACGTAGGAAATACAAGTGGTTCTTAAGTGCACATCTATTGGCCACCCTTGTAACCCCTATTGGTACCCCTTCGAGTGGTAGCGCATCAAATAACACCTGTGTATGGATCAGTATAGATTTCCTGAAGCCCTCTTGAGATAAACCTATCGGCCGCCGGACTACTATAGTGTCACCGAGAACAATAGTCGGGAAGATACTCTCTAGTACCTGGGTAGTCGGGTAGTACAGCTAAGGGTATGGTCTATCCTCCTTAGTTAGTGCCTTGAGATATTGGACCGAGTACTACTGTTGGACCCTGCACGTATATCAGAGAGTTATAGCACAGGGCAAACCCTTTTCTGTAGAACCCTTGAATACCTAACCCTTGGGGGACAGAAACATAAACAAATTAAAACAGACAAGATCTATTGTCACATAGCTGTGTTCGGGTTGCCAAGTAAATACGCATCTCTTTCTGGTTAAGCATTTGGGGATTTCATTAGTGCAGTATTCTTCAGACCGGAGTATAACTCCGCAGGTGTAAAAATAAAAAATAAAAAAAAAATGTCTGGATATTTTTTCACCATTATTTGAGACCTATTCCATTGGATTCATCTCTTCTCCCTCATCACATTCATCCATATCATTTTTCAGCAAAAATTTTTGACCCCGCCCACCCCTTTTCAATTCACCCATCCTCATGGCCCATACCTGTAGCCAAGACCTGGAAGATCGCTTCAACACCTTGCAATCTGGTTTCCCTGAAACCCAAAAAGAAGTGAAACAACTCAGTGCTACTATTGTCTCCATCGATTCGTCCATCAATGCTACCATAAATACAACCATGCAGTCCTCAATGGAGGAAGTCAAACAAGAACTGACCACCCAGCTTGAATCTGTCTTTGCATCACTCTGCACCAAACTGAAGATCCCTACAGATGACCATTTCTCTGAAGCACCCCCAAAGACTGAAGGTGAAAATTCCTCCCATTCCCATACCTTTTAGCCCCATCACTTTCAACGTGACCTACGCCTTCTGCGGGTGGATGTGACCAAATTTGATGGCTCGAACCCCACTGGTTTGGTAACCCAAATGGAACATTATTTCTCTTTATACGACATTACAGATGACTTGGCCAAACTCCGGTATGGTGTTCTCCATCTAGATCAAGCACGTTGGCAATGGTGGCAATGGAGAAAAACTTCCCGTCAAGGGTATATTGCTTGGACCTAATTTGTGACTGAGCTTTATGAACGCTTTGACATGGACACCAACCATTTGGGTTGTTTGACAAAGTTGAAACAATCAGGAACAATAGAAGACTTCACACTTGACTTTGAGTGCCAGGATTTTCGAATAGAGGGCATGACTGATGCTTTCTTTCAAGAGTGTTTTATTAGTGGCCTCAAGGAGGAGATTCGGGCCCATGTCCTCATGGATCAACCCTCGAGTTGGGTGGAGGATACTAAAAGAGTTAAAGAAGAACAATAGGTTGTATCCTCTCAAAACAGAAAACCGTCCTTTATCCCTCGCCCTAAACCTGTCACTCTCACTACTCCCTTTGTTACACATTATTTTTGTCATCCCTATGACCGTTAATGATGTAAACCTATCTGTTTCCTTAAGAGGGGTCAATGGCCTGAGTTCCTAAAGAGAGAAGGGAGAAGAACTTTTCCTGAGAAAAGAAGTTTCATTTTCCTTTGTAAAAACCCTATAAAAAAGGAAGTTCGCAGGTTGTTATATAGGCAGGGTGCGAGAATGCTTGATTCTCGCAGGTTGCACCATAGCTGGGTTGTGAGAGGTTCATATGTTTCTCTATAAGCAGGGTGCGAGAATGCTTACACATGGGAAAAATGAGCGTTTTCTCGAATCTTCTAGAAGGAGAAACTTCCATGGTGAGGTGGCATCTGAATGGTTTGGATCTTACTCACTTTCATGATTTAGTGGGATCATCCTAACCTCCTCACCTTACCCTTTTCAACTTATAAAAGGAGAGGAGCTCTCATGGAGAAAGTTATCTTTTGGGATTATCTTTGGATAAGTTGGATTTGTCTTGGGATTGTTAGCTTGGTTAGAGTGGCTTTGAGATTTGCTTTGTCAAGATAGATTGTGAGTAGCTATCAAATCTATGGTCTCATAATCCATGGAACAAGAAGTGTGTGGGAAATGAAGGATAGTTGGAAGGGACCTTACGACATCAAGGCCATGGTTGTAATCTCTCTTTCATATATAATATGATACAGTAATATGATTCTTTCTTATAAAGCTTGTTGTGTTTTATTGTATGATTCCTTGATCACATACATAGGTTTATATTGAGTTTATGCTATTCTTATCACTTTGGATGGTTGTGTTCTTTTGTAGGTTCATCCTTGTATGAGCATTGGAATAGAGCTAGGATGGCGATGGCGAGAGGAAGCGACAATTAAATGGTATGTCACCCATCCCTCTTTAGTTAGTAAATTCAATATTTAAAACTTAAGGAAAGCATCATGTTCTAGTGTGTTTTGTTCTAGATCTAGGTGGATCTAGGGAGATCAGTTAGTGTCTGCACCTACCGATTTGTCCGATAAAAAAATTGGTGACTCCATTGGGGAACGGATTGTTTCCTAGTTAGTCTAGTTTCCCTTCCTTTGATTGCTTGTTTTTTGGTTTCTGAGTCTGTGGGACATCCATCCAGACTCTCTGGATCTAGAAGTTCACTTAGATTTCCTGTTCTTTTTCAAAATTTCCTTGATTAGAGACATTCTCGTACTGTACCTCTCTACAGCCTGTGAAAACCATTGATGTTCACACCCTGTTGTTAGATCCAGTGCGAACTTCTCGCACCCTACCAGTGCCTAGCCTGCGAGAATACCTAATTCTCACACTATACTCTATTGATAGGATGCAAACTTGTTTGTAAACTTTTTTGGATTGGGTCTTGTCATCTTTTGATGACCCAGTTTGCTTTGATCAATTGGATTGAGCTTTTGGAGCCTATATTGATCTATTTATAGTCTTCTTGACATTCTTTGAGTTACTTTTAGCCATTTTGGCTTTGTTTGGTTTTGAAGGATTAGTCTCTTGCTTTGAGTGTCTTTCAATTACAAAGTGTGTGTTTTCTTTAGAATTGTCCAGGGAAAGATCAGATTTCTTCTGAATAGTTCACTTTAAAAGAAAACTTTTAGTTTGGGTTTCTTTGTTTTAAGAAAGTTCATTATTGATTTTAGTGAAATTTTTGAAACAAAAAGATTTAATTTCTTTCTTTGTATTAGATTGGGGGCATCCTTGCATTTGAAGTAGTGAAATTGCATGATTCTTGGCATTTTTTGATCTTAAATTATGAATCGTGCATTAGTGTACAGTACCTTTTTCTCATTTCTTGAGAATATTTATATTGATGAGTTTAATAAATTTTGGGACATCGTGCATATGGGAATGATAAATTTTTTCTCCTTCTCGTAGCATAGTTTTCATCGAAATGAAAAGATTTCATCTTCATCTCTTTGCATATCTTTCGAGTCAGTCAAAACACCATATTGTCCATGCCATTTTCCTTTTGAGTAACAACAACCATAAAATAAAGCACTTATAAAAATTGATTAGACATTTTTATCTTTTCTGGTAGCAAACCTACATTAGATTAGTTGTAGGGCTTTGGAATATGTGTGAAAGATAACTTTCCAAAGCTGCAAACCAACATAGTATCTTGTGATAGAGAGAGTTAAATCCACTTATTACATTTTGTTCTGGAAAGCCCTTCTAACACAAGGGTCAATCACAAGGTCGCATCGAGACTGGCAGAGTTACTCACCCTGCTTTGTTGGTCTTGGTGTAAAGGTTGCGCATATTATGGGGGTCGCTTGAGAGGTATACCCACAATGATGAGTGGAAGCCTTTCAAGTTGATTTCAGGCTAGATACCCTGCCCTTGCGCATGGATTGGACTATCGATTGTTTCCCCATGCATCATTGAAGTAATTGGTAACCTTAGTGGCCTATCTCTCTAGGGTCTTTACACAAGGTGACTGTGGAGGGGCAAGTCTTCATGGTACCTGGAATCGATGTTGGCCAAACTCACTCAGGCTCTTTGGAGGGTATATCCACGATTATGTGTGGGAGATTGCACCAAGGTGTAAGTCCGTTAAGAAGGTCGTCGACGTAACTTTTCCACCCGCTCTATCTCAGCCCCTTCTTACTCTGTTCCCACGATGTTGGATTTCATCACCAACTAGTGAGCTCATTGTGAGAAGGTTTTGTTTGCTTGCTTTCTTACTAGATTTTTAGCACGTGTTGTTTGTTTTCCCTAGAAGACTCTAGGTTGGATCTTTTTTTTTATGGTGTCAGTTCCCGGAATGACCAATGAAGGAACTCCTTTTCCAAGAGAACCTTTTGTTTTTCCTTCTTACGGAAACATTGGTCCTCCTCACATCGCTACTTTGAGCCTCCTAGGTCTCACAATTGGATTACCGGTATGGTTATTTTCCACTCAGGTAATCCTAAATGAAGTTAGTGCTTCAGTCACAAGCACTTCCCCCCAATAGCATCAACCTCATGTTGATCCTTCACCTTCTTCACCAGTAAGGTCTTCTTCGCCTTCTTCGCTTGCAAGGTCGCCTTCCGTTTCATCTTCATCGAGTGAACGTTTTGAAGCTAGTAACGAGGTGAATAAGAAGAAGAAGAAGAAAAGGAAGATTAAGAAGAAGAATGATAAACAAGGGTCAAAACTTCCAACCACTTTCAAACATGTTGGAAAACAACCAGTTACTGTTAATCATGTTGGGAGTGTTGATGATGTCAAGATCACCCAAACAACATGTAATCCCAAGTACCCTTGCAGGCTTTGTAGGTGTATCCATATTCTTAAAGATTGCCCTGGTCTACCCAAGGTTATAGAAGTATGGTCTACGCACCCTCGCCAACCCATATCGTCAGCCTTTGAACAACATGTTGATGATCTCCCATGAACTAGTCATGATATAGTTGGGAATAAGAAAAGTAGAGCCGTGTTCTTGTGTATGTTATGCAAAGGGTGTCATCTAACTCATATTTTCCCTCATATGGAAGAAGCCTCAAAATTCCTAGAAGACATGACTGTTTCACAGCCTCAACTTCCAGTTGCTTATCGCAACATTTCTCTCAACCCACCTGTAGTTGATGGAATGATCAATCCGGTTCCCCAGTCAGTCAGTCTGGTTGATCAAGTGGTTAATCTGGTCATGTCCTTAGTTGAACCAGTTGACAAAGTTGTTGATCTGATACCATCCTTGGTCAATCCCACTCTCCCCTCAGAGAGTGAAACTAAAGTGGTCGATCCGATCCCATCCTCGGTCGATCCCACTCTCCCGTTAGAGAGTATCACCCAAGTGGTCGATCCATTTCCACCTGTCGACCCCATTCTCCTATGGAGAATGAAACCCAAGTGGTCGATCTGATCTCTCCATCAGTCGATCCTACTCTCCCGCTAGAGAGTAAACCCGATACTGCCCATGTTTTTCTCGTTGATACAGAATCTACCACGTCGAGGGATAAATCTACTATGTCGGGGGCCATTCCTCCTTCTCCCGTGGAACCCCCTCCAAGTAATGAGGCCATATGTTTTGATTGGGGTGTGTTGACAGGACCTCGTCTTCCCTCTTATATTCCTTTCCAGATTATAGTACAGGTTTGTGGTCAAGATGTTCCTCAGACACTGATAGATGAAGGTGTGTTCGTTAGTATTTTGTCCTCTTTTGCTTGGCAAGATTTGGGTTGTCCTCCACTTGTGTCGGTTACGCAGAATCTGTTAGCTTTTAACAGAAGAACCAGTCAACCTTTAGGGACCCTTCCTCAGTTTCTTGTAACTTTGGGAGGGAAAATTGTCTTTATTGATGTCATGGTAGTCCAAGATCCCTTAGATTTTTGTTTACTTCTTAGGTGGGATTATTTCTATGCCATGAAAGCTATTGTGTCTACTCTTTTTCATGTGATATATTTCCCTCACGATGGACGAGTTGTGACTGTTGATCAACTTTCATTCATTGACCCCAACTGGATTTCCTCCCTGAATGGTTCTTATATGCAAAGGGTATTTCCCCCGCCACAGGTCAATTATGTGGCATTGTTTCCCATGGCTTCAACTTCTGATGACTTAGATCCAGTAGTTGACATGGTGATCTCTTCGATAGGGTTGTTAGAGCTTGATCTCTTTACTCCTGTCGCGACCCTCGACATGGTGTCCTTCCAGAGTGTGTTTCTTCCTTCCAGCGAAGACCTCTTGGAATCCATGACCGAGTTTTGTCCCTTGACATGGTGTCATTCCAGAGCATTATCCCCTTGGAATCCATGATCAAGAAGAGAGACTTCGAGGATAGTTTTTGCGTCTCTGAGGCAACCTCGTTAAAAAATGAAACAAATGTCTTTGAGCATGGTTTTCTGATTTCAAGCTTGTTAAAAAATGAAACCACTTACGAGGATAGTTTTTTTGTCTCTATGGAAACCTCGTTAAAAAATGAAACAGAGGTTACGAGCATAGTTCTTGTTTCTATGTCAAGCTCGTTAAAAAATGAAATAGTGTTCCCCCTCTCTATTTGAGTCAATTCCTTTGTCTAGTATTTGAAGCTTCATTTCCTCCACCTTTGTCGTTGGATGAAACGAATCTTGGGGGGCAATGGTTACAGCATTTGGACTTCATGCTGAAGTCAGGGCCACTAGCTTCTTAAGCTGGGGGCTAAGTACCAACCATGCATTGGGAAGTCACAAGCATAGTTTTTTATGGTTCAAGCTTGTGTAAAAATGAAACCACTTACCTCAAGCATAGTTTCCTCTGGTTCAAGCTTGTGTAAAAATGAAACCAGGCCCAAGCATAGTTTTGTTTAGTTTTTAAGCTTGTGTAAAAATAAAATCTATCCCAAGCATAGTTTTGTTTTGTTTTAAAGCTTGCGTAAAAATGAAAACAATCCCGAGCTTAGTATTTGTTCTTTCTCATGCTCGTAAATACGTGAGAATAAGTTACCGAGCTTAGTCTTTGTTCTTTCTCATGCTCGTAAATCAATGAGAATGTAATCGAGTATAATTTTATCACTTTTTCGGACTCGTAAAGGTTATACGAAAAAGGAACCCCCTGGAGTTCCCTTTAATCTCTTTTTAGACTCTCTAAACATGAAAATATTGCCGAGCTACCTTGTTCTCTTTGTGCTCGTTAAAGTATTTGAAGAAAATGTCTGTTGAGCGATAGTTTATCTCTTTTTTGGTCTCATCAGACTACTTTACGAAAAAGGAACTGAGAGAGTTCTCTTTAAGTGTTTTTCAGACTCTCTAAACATGAAAAACCCCTGAGTTTTCTTTCTTTGGACTCATTAAAAAAACATTGAAAGGCCCATATGGGATCGAACCACTCCTTCTTAGGGTTCGTTAAACATACTCCGAGGGACTCGTCCAAAGGATGAGCTTAAATTGACAAGCATATGTTATCCTCCTCAAGCTTGTGTAAAAATAAAGAGGTACTCGCCATAAATGGTGGGGGAAAAATTAGGAAAGAATTATGTCTAAATCTGTATTCCATGGAAGAGTCACTTTTGAACATGACACCCTTTCACTCGCTTTGTGTCTAGGTTGGAAAATCCGCTCGTCTCTTGATCATACTTCTTATAAGATTACAAATTGGCCTATGATCCCTGTTGTTGAGTCAGTATTTCCTAGGACAGTTGTCCTATCATCAATATGTTCAAAGAGAAGTTCAACCCGGAAAGCCTTCTATTGTGTCAGCCATTTTTGCAATCCCTAAGCCTTTTATTGTGTCGGTCATCCCTGAGTCAGTCCTGAATCACTTGTTACTCTGATCTACATCAAATCTTGTTACTTGTTTCATGTCATTGATGTGGGATACATTAAGGCCCTCCTGTGATGAGTCTTTTCCTGTCGACTTCAACTCATTATCCAGGAATCAGACTTAGAAACTAATTGGTACCTTGGAACTTGCATGCCTCAATCGCAGGTTTCCTCGCTTTCGACAGTGGGTTTTCATTATTGACCCCTGATTGGGAGATTCCATTGAGTGTTCGACCTCAGCTCATTGATTCGCATTCGTTGGATTGTACTAGTGTACCTTGGGAGTCATTGACATTAATCATGATTTCTCTCGCACTTGTTAACGGTTCTCATCATTGACCGGTAATCAAGTGGTTTCTACCATGTTCGACTTCGACACATGCATTCGCATGGTTAGATTTGTACTATAGAGTGGTGGAGATGAAGACCCTGGATCTTTTTTTGACGGATTCAGGTTGCTTCAGAGTATATTCAGTTTGTACTATTGCATAGATCCACATTGTATAGCTCGTGGCTATGTTCAAATTTGAGTCTTTAACACATAGATCCACAGTGTATTTTTGGTGGCTATGTTCAGATTTAAGTCATATCGGCATGGATCCACAGTGTATGTTTGGTGGCCATGACCTGTCTTATTTGACATGGATCTTTGCATGTTGGAATTTATGATTTGATTCATTTGTATTCTGAGTATGGGAATGCCTACCTCAGTGATGATATATTATTGTACTATATTTTCTTGTTTGTTGGCAGGTTTCTGACCGACTATTCCTTGTTCCCTACACACACTCGACAAAGTATTTCAGATATCACTCTGTTCTACCTTCATACTTTGGGGGGCTCTCTGTTACACATTATTTTCATCATCCCTATGATCGTTAATTATGTAAACCTATATGTTGCCTTTAGAGGGATCAGTGGCCTGAGTTCCTGAAGAGAGAAGGGAGAAGAACTTTTCCTGAGAAAATAAGTTGCATTTTCCTTTGTAAAAACCCTATAAAAAAGGAAGTTCGCAGGTTGCTATATAGGCAGGGTGTGAGAATTCCTAATTCTCGCAGGTTGCACCATAGTTGGGTTGCGAGAGGTTCGCAGGTTGCTCTATAAGTAGGGTGCGAGAATGCTTACACGTGGGAAAAACGAGCGTTTTCTCGAATCTTCTAGAAGGAGAAATTTCCATGGTGAGGTGGCATCCGAATGGTTTGGATCTTACTCGCTTTCATGATTTAGTGGTATCATCCTAACCTCCTCACCTTATCCTCTTCAACTTATAAAAGGAGAGGATCTCTCATGGAGAAAGTTAGCTTTATGGATTAGCTTTGGCTAAGTTGGATCTGGCTTGGGATTGTTAGCTTGGTTAGAGTGGCTTTGAGATTTGCTTTGTCAAGATAGATTGTGAGTAGCTATCAGATCTATGGTCTCAGAATCCTTGGAGAAAGAAGTGTGTGGGAAACGAAGGACAGTTGGAAGGGACCTTATGACATCAAGGCCATGGTTGTAATCTCTCTTTCATATTTAATATGATACAGTAATATGATTATTTCCTATAAAGCTTGTTGTGTTTTATTGTATGATTCCTTGATCACATACATAGGTTTATATTGAGTTTATGCTATTGCTATCACTTTGGATGGTTGTGTTCTTTTGCAGGTTCATTGTTAAGGTCCTAACCCGCACATAGGTAGATTAATGTATTCGGATGTAATAAAGGTCAATATTAATAAGACCTTTCAATAAAATAGAATAAGGCAGATGTAAGAAGACCTAATAGAAGC
>ML785905.1:707548-748038 GCA_009831015.1 Picea engelmannii | reverse complement strand
AAGACAGCAGGAGGAGCACCACAGGGTATGTTTTTACTATAGGTGGAACAATAGTAAGTTGGATTTCGAAACTGCAAAAGGTTGTTTCATTTTCAACAACAGAGGCAGAGTATGTTGTTGCTACAAAGGCTAGTAAAGAGATGATTTGGTTACAAAGGTTTATGGAGGAATTGGGAAAGATGCAGGAGAATAGAAAGTTGTACTGTGACAGTGAGAGTGCAATTCATATTGCAAAGAACTCATCCTTCCATTCAAATACTAATCATATACAGTTGAGGTACCACTTCATACGATCTACCTTGGAAGATGGACATTTGAAGTTGGAAAAGATACACACTAGCCAAAATCCTGCAGATATGTTAACAAAGAGAGTAACCAGAGAGAAAATGAGTTCCTGCTCAGTTTCAGTTGATCTTCAAGAATGAATATGAAGATGGGAAATTTTCTAGGTCCATGAAGATTTAGAGTCCATCATATACAACAGTGGTGGAGTTGTTGAGATCAGTCTCCAAGTGGGAGATTGTTGGTTGTGGAGCCTGATTATCCTCCTGACTCAGAGGTCTTGTGTTTTTCAGCTGTGTTCATACCCCATGAAGACTTTACACCCCAGAAGTATGTACACTCTTCCACGCAGGGAGTGAAAAGGGGAGGTAACCCCTCTACAGGGGGTTTGGGGGCAAGCGAACCCCCGAAGGAAAAATTGCCTTGTAAAAGTATATTTTAATTTCATTGTAAATATGGACCGTTCATTATAAGGTCACAGATCTAATGGTATAAATTATGTTAGGGTGTTTTTCCCTAGAAGGAAACCCTCTTTTATGAGGGAAATATATTGCGGCTATGTATGATGGTGAGTATTGTATTCTGAGAGAGGAGACTATGAGAGAAAGAAGAGGAAGTTACAACAGGTTTTGTTGTAGGTTGTATCCCTTCATTTATTGGATAATAATAAAGGAAGGACCTGGAAATTTCTCTGGTGGATGTAGCCCACACTAGGTGAACCACGTAAATCTGTGTCTCTCTTGTATTGTGTATCTTCTGTGTTTTGTTTCCGCATTTGTTTTATTTTATTTCTCCGCGGTCCTGTTTTTCTAACAGTCAATAGATTAGTAACTCTGAAGGAATCTATTCGAGAGGTTTTCAATTGAGATTTGAAACTCCCGAAGCCCAAAGAGTTGGAGAGCTGGAGCAATCCTAGACCGTCTGATCATCCGATAAGATCTCATCCATTGATTGACCAAGAGCCACGCGTCACTAGATCCATGAATTCAGATAAAATTATTTTCAAGGAAAAAGGTTGAAATTTGAGATCTCCGAAGTCCAGAGCCCCAAAGAAATCATAGCCGTCAGATTGAGGAGGAAACATGGAGCAGATCTATGGAATTTAGGTGAATACCCGAAGTGAATCTTGGTCGCCCAATCCAGGAGGACACATGGAGAAAGATTCATCAGTTCGGGAATTCGAAGTTCGAGAGAATTGGAACTGTGCCAGTTTGAAAACTCCCGAAGCTCCGAAGCCCAAAGAGCTGAAGTGATGAGGCACGATGTCATCTCCTAGAATAATGTGGAAACATGGGATGTGTGCCATGTGTTAGTAATATTTTGGCATTTGGAACATTGAAAATTCGATTACAATGTGACATGTGTCACCTGCTTGACTAGGCCTCATTTCCACTTCCAATGTTTCGCCACGTGGTGATAGATCGTACAGTCTGAAAGACTGGGCACTCCAGAAGGGAAAGGTGTGTTACGTTGCATTGGGAAGAAAATCCCAAAGGCCCGAAGGTCAAATTATATATTGACCGTTGATTCCATAGGACACGCTTCGAAGGATCGTCAACTTCGGGTGAAAGCACTCTGGGACAAAATGCAGGAGGGAAGTTTGAAACTTCCGAAGCCCAAAGAGCTGAAACGATTCATAGTCGTTGATATGTGGGAGGAAACCTGTCAAAATATCAAGAACTTCGAGTAAAGGAATTCCAAGAGGAGGCAAGCGAGAAAATTTGAGACTCCTCAATTGCGAGAGAGGACGAGGACCATTGATCTGGTCCTGGTTGAAAGTCCTGAAGTCTCAAAGCTCTGGACAAGCTCTTTTTAGCTAAGCATAGGTTCATGGCCATGGTCATATGCATTTCGAGATCTAAGGAAAGGAGGGCTAACGACAGATTTGGTTTTCTCCGAGATAGAAAAGTGCTAAGGGGGGATTTAGCCGTGGTTTCTAGTCGTGATCACCTAGGGAGGTGGTTTGAAGGAAGCACCTACGTAGGGTGAAACTCTATGTTAGCCAAGGATAACAGGACATTGTTATTTTCGGAGAATGGGGATATAATCTCCATGAAAAAAAACAAGAAAGAGACCTGTAGCATGGTTTGGTAATTTTTTTTTCCTATCATATGCATAATTCTGACAAAATGGTCGCTTGCACATTTTGCAGAATTAAAAGGCTTAAGCGCATCAGATCAGGATGTGTATTGAGGAAATGGAATAATGCAAGGGATCCTCCAATCATGAAAATGAGGTCGAAGGCCAGAATACCAAAGTTGGTAATGTAGAGACAGAGTCCAATGGGTGCAAGGGAAAAGCAGAGCAGGAAACATTAATAGAAACGGTAAGTAGCCTAGAGATGGAAGTGAAAAGATACAAAGAAGACAAAAAGAGACCGATGAGAGAGAAAATCCAGATAAATGATTGAGTGTTGCAGAGATTAAATCAGTTGTAGAGGAAAACAAAGAAGGGATCAAACTCAAGACAAGAGGAAGAAAGCAGGTTTCATGAAAAAGGAGATGCTCGTGGAAGAGCTGGTTATTCGAGAAGTGCTAGCATAGCTCATGTACACCACTCACCTCCTTACTCGAGAAGAAATTTTTATGCATCAGATGATCCCATAAGTAGTCCATAAGTGTCTCCTGTCAGACACCAGAGAAGGAAACAAGAGGTATATTGTTTGCAGGGAGGGTTGAGGAAGCTCAAGCCACCTTCCTTCAATGGTGAAAGAGAAAGGGAATATGATGTCGAAGCATGATTTCTTGGGCTCCAGAAATATTTTTAGTTGCATAACTATTCACCCAACCTGGAAGCTAGAATTTCCACCTACCATTTACACGGGAAAGCTACAGTGTGGTGGGACCAACTAAAGCAAGTGGAGCATGTTGATTAAAGTAGGATCACTTGGAAACAATTCAAGAAGTACTTCTAGAAGGAGTACCTCTCAGAGCATTTCTATGACAAGAAAATGCAGGAGTTCTTTGAACTCAGGTTGGGAATCATTACTATGGCAGAATATGAGAAGAAGTTCTTGGGACTGTTAAAGTATATCAGGTTCATTGGTGATGAGAAAGTGAAAATACAAAGATTTCTAAGTGGATTTCCAGCCTTCTATAAGGAAAATATCAAGTATAATGAACCCAATACCTTGACTGAGGCCATCAGGAAGGATAAATATTTGTATGAGCAAGGCCAGGGAAGAGAATCCATGCAGAAATCTTGGAAGGAAAAGAAGAATATGAAGTCTGGTCAGAGGAGGAAAGGATTCAAACCTCCCTTCAATAGGAATGATCCAAATAGATATCATCAATATCAGTATGCTAAAGGGGATTTCAAGAAGGAATATTCCTTGGGAAAAAAGGGGAAGACCACCAATCCAATGCTAGAGATGCAAAGAAGATCACCTATACAAGGATTGCCCACACAAAAAGGACAGAGTGAAGACTGCGCACAACATCCAAGAGGCTACAACAGTTGGAGATATGGGAAGAATATATGCAACTTTAAATGATCGGCAAGCAGAGTACCACTTCAATATGATCGAGGTGGAAGGTAAGATCATAAATCAGCCTGTTTCTATTTTGATTGATTCATGAGCAAGCCATTGTTATATTGATCCTAAGATAGTGGATAGATTACATTTGGAGAAAAGTAAACTTGGAAAAACAATTTTGGTTCAGTTAGACATTGGAACCAAAAGAAGAATCCATGATATGGTGAGAGGTATTTCCATAAGTCTTAATGGCATGGATACTAGTACTAATCTAAATATCATACAATTGGGGTCTTATGATGTTCTGATTGGGATGGATTGGTTGGAAAAGCATCATGTTGTCCTAGATTGTCATAACAAGACATTTACATGTCTTGATGGAAATGAAAAATAGAGCACTGTGAAAGGTGTTCCAAGACCCATCTCTATAAGGGAGATTTCTGCCTTACAACTGAAAAGATGTTTTAGAAAAAGATATCAACTGTATGCATCTCATGTGGAGGAGCCAATTGATACAAAGGGGCCAAGCCTTGAAGATTTCTTGGTGCTACAGGAATTTGAAGATGTATTCCAAGAAATACCCAGATTTCCACCAAGAAGGGAGATAGATTTCTCAATTGATTTAGTGTCGGGAGCTACCCCGGTGTCGAAAAAACCTTACAGAATGAGCACACCAGAATTAAAAGAATTACAAATGAAGTTGGAAGAATTGTTGAAGAAAGGGTACATACATCGAAACGTTTCACCTCGGGGAGCACCAATACTTTTTGTCAAAAAGAAGGATGGAAGCTTGAGGTTGTGTATTGACTTATGATAGCTGAACAAGTACACTATAAATAAAAAGTATCATTTACCTCGAATTGATGACCTCTTTGATTAGTTAAGAGGAGAAAATATATTTTCAAAGATTGACCTGAAGGCAGGATACCGTCAGGCAAGAATCAAGGAAGAAAAAATTCATACGACAGTGTTTAGGACCAGATATGGGCATTATGAACTTGTAGTGGTGTCATTTGGAATGACCAATGCACCAACTATCTTCATGTGCTTAATGAATGGAATATTCAGAAATTATATGGACAAGTTTGTCATACTATTCCTGGATGACATACTTATCTATTCTAAGTCTAAAGAGGAGCATGTGCATCAGTTGAGATTGGTGTTGCAAGTACTGATAGAACATCGGTTGTATGCCAAGTTAAGTAAGTGTTCTTTTTATCAAAAGAAGATCCATCACTTGGGACACATTATTTCAGAGCAGGTCATAGCAGTAGATCCAGAGAAGATTGAATCCATTAGAGGATTACCAACACCTAGAAATGTGTCAAACGTCAGATATTTTATGGGATTATCTGGCTACTATAGAAGGTTCATAGTAGGGTTATCTAAGATTTCTCATCCCATCACTTCTTTTCAAAAGAAGGGGACTAAATTTGAATGGACACTCAAGTGTGAAAATAATTTTAATCTGTTGAAGGAATTACTTACTAGTGCACATGTGTTAAATATTGTTGACCCAAATGAAATTTTTGTGGTATGTACAGATGCTTGTAAGGAAGGACTTGGGGGAGTCATCACGCAAAATGGACATGTCATTGGATATGAGTCCAAAAATATTAAGGAGCATGAGAGGAACTATGCCACGCACAACTTGGAACTTGTTTCCATTGTGCATGCCGTGAGGATGTGGAGGCATTATCTCACGGGGAAGAAATTCGAATTAAGGACATACCACATTGGCCTGAAGTATCTTTTTGAACAGCAACCTTGAATGCCAGGAAAACAAGATGGCTGGAATTTTTAAGTGTATATGACTTCGATATCAAGCATATCAAGGGAAAAGAGAATAAAGTTGTTGATGCACTTAGTAGAAGAGTGCATCTCATGCATGATACTGTTGTCAGTATGCATCAGTCAGACTTGAAGAGAAGAATTTTAGATAGTCTTGTTACAGATCAACATTACCTACAAGTAAAGAAAAACTTACAACAAGGAAATGTACAACAGAAAGTAAAGGAGTACGAGATAAAGGAAGATGGATTACTCATGCATAAAAATAGAATCTATGTTCTTAGTTCTGGAGAACTGAGGAATTTGGTTCTGAAGGAAATGCATGATGTTCCTTACGCTGGACATCCAGGTTACCAGAAAACAATTACAGCAGTAAGAAGCCAGTTCTTTTGGCCAGGAATAAAGAAGGATGTTGCTGATTACATCGCTCGATGTATGGAATGTCAGAAGGTGAATGTAGAAAATGACTCAATTTCAACATATTCTATATAAATCAATGTGAAAAGGAGGTAAGAAAGAGGCCTACCTCGTCCAAACGTTTGATGATGTCCATCGTTGAGCACTTCGACCCAAAACTTTATACCTGCAACAAGTTCTCAACAAACAAGAAAAGCAAGCATATAGTGATAACATAACAGGTTAGCACATTAGATAGCATAATCCATTAATATTCAAAACAAACATGCCCATGGATCATAACACATATATTTGCAAGATATCAATTGGATGGAAAAGGAGTATTTCTATTAATAAATGATCAACAGAAGTGAAAACATTACAGACTTTCATATCAGCACGGTTTGGAATCGAGAAACCGAGTTCCTTCCAACTGGGCCTCCACCACTTGAATCCTCCACAAAAGGAAAGCTCATATAAGGGAAACAAAGAGGTTCTCCATCAATAAGGGAAGAGCTTGGGAGTTGAACACTGTGTTTAGACTTAAAGGACAAAGGGATGCATAATCAATAATGAAGTAATAATTTCTCCAGAGTAACTTTGCTCTCAAAGTTGAATTCTCTCCTCTATTTCCATAGCTTAGAATTGACTTCTTTATAGCCTCCAAAATGAAACTGAAGGGCCGAGTCAGAATGTTTCTAGTATATGGAAGGCCAAGGATCAGAGGTATTCTATCGTGACATGGAAACCCTGCATTTATTTTTGATTTTCTGGCACAAATCCCAATGTATGTGGGCTGTAGTGGAGCAGCCAGCGTATACGCATGATGTATAACTTCCAAGGTGCATACAAGTGGAAAAATATTTTTTTTTGTCTCTGGATTTATTAATCAGTAAAAGTAAGTCTACCATGGAAATGGAGTAAGGCCCTCTCTTCAAGATTGCATAGGGTGAGGCGAATCTTGTTCTAACAGATGCCCCCTAATGTGTTAGGTCAGAGGAGTATCTGCGATGGCCGAAATACATTATAAATAACCCAAGAGTGAAGTGGTAGAGAACCAACTGGATGAAATCGATTGCTCATTACATTCTGTATTGACTTTTCATACATGGATGCCAAGAATACATTGCAAATCCATGTGAAAAATATACCAAACAAGTGTCTGTGCCCATAAAATAGACAAATACAAATGTGGTTACATGCCAATAGCTATCATAGTCACAAACAAGGCCCAGTAAAACCAGTCTCAAAACCAATCTGAAGATATCTGTATACCATGGAGTACAATCTGATCTCCCATGATCACTGAAGTCATATAGGTACTGTTCCAATGAAAAGGAAGCAACAACTCAGGAAAATTGCGGCCACATAATGATGTCTTCAAGTATTCTACACAATTCGCCAAAGGTGCAAGTCTACATCATGTGAATAAAGGAGTTGAGGTCGAACATAATGAGACATCGTTTGATTACCGGTCATTGATGTATACCATTAAAATGCGAGACAACCTACCGATAATGAAAGTAGGTATCAAGGCACCAAGTACATTCTTACAGGTGTGAATAGAGGAGTTGGTGTCGAAAACCTGAAGAATCTATCGATCAGGAGACATTGATGTATTCCCAACTATCGATGGCAAGAGAGCCTGCCACTAATGACCGCAAACCTCAAGGTACTCATAAGACTCTAGATCTCATTTCCAGATAATGGGATGATGTCGATGGAAAGAGACCTATTAAAAGGAGAAAATTAAGGCATCTCTCATCAGTCAACATGAGGTACAAATCAGGAGCTTCATCATTTAGTGGGAATCAAACGAAGAACAAGTTCATGAACCAACGACCCTATGCATATTTCGTGTGTGCCAAGTGCAAGAGGTACATGAAAAAGACCCTCTGAATAACAACCAAAGATGAAAACTGCTGACAAAGGCGAGGAAACCACCAATAAGGATAATGGCATCCAATACACTGTATGAATCCCAATGTGTGAATAGATGTATTTCCGTCGAACACAAGGGAAACCACACAGTCAACGACCAATGATGAAAAGTCAATTGTTGGGTTCAAGGTTACCTACCAATGATGAAAGTAGGACTAGGGTGCATGATAGGACTAAAGTATCATGTGATTATGAGATAGACTGAGGGTATGGCCGACATGCAAAGTCAAGAGTTCTGAGGAGTGGCCAACATAGTTTGATAGACTTCCTTCAAACAAGAGCATGAGACATATGGTGAACTCTGGCAACATAGACCCAAATATAAAACTATGATATGCAGGAGGCATCAATGAAGTTCTCTGTAGGGAATAGAAGAGTAACCAGTCGGTAGAGAAGGCTCTGTAATGATTTCATCTTCCTAAGTTCATGATAATCCCAAAATTATGAGGAATAGACTCTAATAACTTTGTTCACTATTCAAAGGTGGCATGATTGCGGCCAAATATAATATAGTACTCCCTTCCCACCCGTATTTTTTTTGTTTTTTCATAAAAATGAATGCTATGATACAGAGGACGAAACGAATGTCACAAGTAATCAAAACTAGTTCCAGCAGTGGAACGTACCTATGCTCAATGCAGGGAAGTGCATGTGGGAGATGGACACTCAGGTGATGTTCCCTCCTAGGTATAGGGTGTCAAATTGCGAAGGATATAAACAAATATCTGCTTGGTTGAGGATGCAAAACTGCTGAGGAAAACGGTTTATAACGCAAAACGAGAACTGGCTATAGGCTCAATACTGCAAGCAGGGACATGAGATGAAATCACAACTTAACACCAAAAAATGTCCTTTTTTATGTCTTTTAGTCAACTTGGTGTGAAAAAGGGTAAACTTGCGCCAAGTAGACGTCTTTTCAAATCCAATTTACGAGTGTGAAAATTACAAGTTCACTCGACGATCTTTTCTATTTTTTATAACAAGTTGGAAAAGAGATTAACTAAGACTCAGGATATTTCAAATCCAATTTAATGGGTGTGAAAGGTACAAATCACTCAGCAATATTTTCTCTTTTTAAAGATGAGATGGAAAAGAGCTTAAATTAACTCATTAGGGAGATTCTAGGTGGCAAGTCACGGGGGATGCCACGGCTCCCGTGCAGACCTTCTATGGAAAGTCAATATCTTACAAAGAACCAACACTAGCTTGGGAAGATCCAAATCTCTCCAAGTCGAGGAGCACAAAGTGTTAACGGAGGTTATCGTCTCTGTGATATATCGGATAATGTCTCTTCCTAGAAAAGACATAGGCGGAGGCATTGGATACCCCATGAGACCATCCCAATCAAAGGGAACCTTGTCAAGAATTGGAGGGAGAGAAATCAGGAAGAGTAAAAATATTTCTTGTTTATAAGGTGCCAGACTATAAATGTTAAGGACATGGCATAAAAGGTATAGAACCAGAAACAAAAGAGTGGAATCGATCGAAAATTGCATCGACGTGACCACTTCCTTAGAATTTTCACTCTCCAACAGAAGAGTGGGGTCGACCGAAGATTGCATTGATATGACCACTTCCTCAACCATTGGTTGAAAAGGATGTGGGACAACAAGGTCAAGAGGTGCATCACCCTCAAAAAAAGAAGTGTTGTCGATCGAAGAGTGCATCGACACGACTGTTGGTTAAACAAGATGTGAGACAACAAGGTGAAAGGACACATCAACCCCTAAAGGAGAAGGGGTGTCAGCCAAAGATTACATTAGCATGACTATTGTATCAACCAAAGAAGGAATGAAGTTTTGTGAAACCATATATGTCTCAGAACCCGAAGGGTCCTTAGGTGAGCCCCATGCTTCTGGTATCCCAATAGTAACAAGACACAAATGAGTAAGGTGACTTCCTTCACAAGTCATGCAAAGGAATCTAGGCTTACATGTGAGATGTCTTGGCTTCTCAATCATATGAATTCCCCCAACATGACTTGCAGTGGCTGGTGAAATGCTCCCAGCGTGAATTGCAGAGGCTAGTAGAAAATTTACAACATGACTTGCAGAGGTTGGTGATGGGTCCCCAACATGACTAGAAGAGGTTGGTGATGTATGTGCAGTGTGACTAGTAGTGACCAGACATGTGTCTCCATCCTAACTTGCAGCGGTTGGTTGCAAGTTTTCAACATGAATCGCAGAGGTTGTTGACCAATCTCCAACATGACTAGAAGAGGTAGGAGATGTAATGCCAGTATGAAACGCAGTGACTGGACTTGTGCCCCAAACATGAATTGTAGCGGCTGGTTGCAGGTCTTCAACATGACTGGCAATGGTTGGAGATGGAGCTCCAATATGACTAGCAACGGTTGGAGATGGAGCTCCAGTATGACTAGCAGTGATTGGACTCGCGATGGTGATGAATTGTAGCATTCGAGACCAAGGTCCAAGGAAAGATTGGTTTTGAGAAATTGCAGACCAGGAAGGATCTTGTTTTACACCCTGTTCGACAGGACAATATCCTCCTCCATACTGATTCATAGAGGGTTGTAAGGGCATCAACACTAAGGAAGCCGCTTGCGAAGATAAAGAGACATGACAAGGGTTACTCGTGTGAGGATATATGTTTCCCCTAGACAAAGGAAATTCGTGAGGGGGGTTTCTCATACTATAAAAATAACTCCCTTCAGATGAAATGCCAGAGGACAGACGTAGGTTCGCCATGGGAAAAATTTTCGTAGGAACCGACATAGATGAAGAGGGATAAGTGGACGAAGCGTAATAAGTAGAAATATTGCATATTTTGTCACTTACTTCTCTCATAATGGATTCATAGGAAGGAAGATTCCAACCTCCTATGTTAAAAGGTGTTTGAAGGATATGAATCCCACCAAGCAAAGAGGGAGAATAAGGAGACATCATGCCCCTAGACCCAAAACTTGTATTCGCATAAGGAGGCGAGACAAAGGATGGCAAGTGCGAAGACATATCAACAGGAGAATGACTAGAGACCCAAGGCGTGGACTAAGTGACATAGTTCTGCATACCATTATGAAAAACAGAAGGATTCATCCCCATGAAATGAGTGGACATCATGGGGGGGTAGCAATAAACGAGGGAGAAAAAGGAACTCCACTGTCCATGATAACAAAGACTCAGCATGAAATCCTATGGTCAACTAATAATCAAAGACCACACGAAAAATCAAACGGAAAATATGCATGCAAATGGGTAAAGTGGCTGAGTAGCCTCCCTCTCTAAAGAAGGTATGTATTGCACAAGAGGGGCCTGAGAATCCCTGCTAAATATCAGAGTTAAAAAAATTAGTTATAAGGGCCCTCGTGGGCTTAACAACCAGTCAGTTAGATCCCCCCAGAGAGGTAATCCTCCATAACAGTTGTGTGTTTTCCGACCCTTATCTGACCCAGGGTACTTTCAGAATAACCCTTGCAAGTAACCTATGAGACACCTAAGTCAATAAACTAATCAACCATTGTATAATCGATGCACATGCGAACAGTCGTAAGTCCGGATCACCGTATGGGCAGGGTAACAAAGCCCGAAACCTTGAAAGAATTGCCTCTTGCGGAGGTATGGGTACTAGAAATATCCCTAAATACGAATAAATCCCCATAAATATCCCTGATGCTAGGCGAGTATCTGGGGGATATCCTTTCAACCAACTTTGCATGACCTCGTGATTAAATCCGGTGTGAGCATATCCTCCTGATCTTACCAATTATACAATGGATTTCTCCACTCCCTGACTCATAAACATATGTTGATTTAATTGCCTTGGAGAAGTTTACTCACAAAATTCTATTCCAAGGCACTAAATCCTAGACTAGTTTGTGCACCCTAGAAAATAAAATCGTTACTAATAAATTTTAAATTATAGTGTTGATTTTATGGCCATGATTACTCAAAAAGGTATATGGCAATGAAAACAATGGTGGTATGAATCTGCAATAAAGTAAATATGAAGATAATGCAAAGTCCTAACTTTAACTTTTGATGAATGATATGCTCCTAAAAATGATTAAATTTCCAATTTCAAATCTACGATTCAGAAGTAAAGATGCAATCTTTCACTGTATGTACTAAGCTAATGATAAAAATTCAAAAGAAAAAAATGCCAAGCAATGCAAAATGCCTATTTTTTATATTTTCAATATATTAAAACTAAAAATGTATGGACTGGAAAGTAACTTGATATATAAACCTACTATGTATAAAAGAAAGACAACTCAAGCAGGATACCAAGAAGCAAAGCACCCAGCCCAATGTACAAGGACAATAAAAATTAAAAGATGAAGAGAAAAAATTCGCCCAAAAATTCAACAAAAAGAGGGTTTCCTGTCATCCCACAGGCACTCAACAGGCACTACAGAGACCTAAGAAGGCTCAGCAAGCATAAAATCCCACCCATCTAACACCAGACCAAGAAAAAAGGAAAGGAAAAAGGGTATATGCAACGGTTTGGGAAAATAGTGCGTATATACGCAGCTTACAGTGAGACAACACATGTGTGTATGTGATTGTCAGGCAAAAAGTCATGTATATTCTTTGAAACATGGCCAGGCAAGGGAAAAAGGTTGAAAACTCAGACCTAGAGTGAACAGGAGTTGTTAAGAAATGACATGACAAGAACCACAATAGAAATGAGAGCAATCTACAGAGAAAAGTACTTCAAACCCTAATAAAGAAGATTCATCCCCAGTATGGTCGCCAATTATGTTATGAGGAAAATCTCTCCATGGCTAGGGTGAACCACAATAGACATGAGTGACTGTAGAAATCAAATCAATTCCAACATATGCTATATAAATCAATGTGCAAATGAGGTAATAAAGAGGCCTACCTCTTCGAAGCATTTGATGATGTCCACCATTGAGAACTTCGACCCAAAATTTTATACCTGCAACAAGTTCTTAACAAACAAGAAAAGAAAGCATATAGTGATAATATAACAGGTTAGCACATTAGATAGCATAATCCATTAATATTCAAAACAAACATGCCCATGGATCATAACACATATATTTGCAAGATATCAATTGGACGGGAAAGGAGTATTTCTATTAATAAATGATCAACAGAAGTGAAAACATTGCAGACTTCCGTATCAGCATGGTTTGGAACCGAGAAACCGAGTTCCTTCCAACTGGGCCTCCACCACTTCAATCCTTCACAAAAGGAAAGCTCATATAAGGGAGACAGAGAGGTTCTCCATCAATAAGGGAAGAGCTTGGGAGATGAACACTGTGTTCAGACTTAAAGGAAAAAGGGATGCAGACTCAATAATGAAGTAATAATTTCTCCAGAGTAACTTTGCTCTCAAAGTTGAATTCTCTCCTCTATTTCCATAGCTCGAAATTGGCTTCTTTATAGCCTCCAAAATGCAACTGAAGGGCCAGTCAGAATGTTTCTAGTATATGGAAGGCCAAGGATCAGAGGTTTGTTGTCGTGACATGGAAACCCAACATTTATTTTTGATTTTTTGGCACAAATCCCGATGTACACGGGATGTAGTGGAGCAGCCAGCGCATATGCATGTTGTATAACTTGCAAGGTGTGTACAAGTGGAAAAATATTTGTTTTTGTCTCTGGATTTATTAATCGGGGAAAGTATGTCTGCATAGGGAAATGGAGTAAGGCCCTCTCTTCAAGATTGCATAGGGCAAAGCAAATCTTGTTCTAACAGTGAAGGTTGAACATAGGCACCCAACGGGTTTGCTACAACCATTGTCGATCCTAGAGAACAAATAGGAAGTGATCACCATGGATTTCATCACAGGATTACCTAGAAAAAATAAGAAACATGATTCAATCATGGTGGTGGTTGAAAAATTAACAAAGGCTACTCATTTTGTGCCTGTGAAGACAACGCATACAACAGCTAATATTGCAGATATTTTCATGAAGGAAATTGTTAGGTTGCATGGGATACCTAGGACAATCCTCTCAGACAAAGATACAAAGTTTACCTCCAATTTTTGGAGGGGATTGTTTAAAGTATTTGGCACAAATCTAAACTTTAGCACAACATATCATCCCTAGACAGATGGGCAAACAGAGAGGGCCAATCGAATAATTGAAATCATGATGAGAATGTATGTTATGGATAAGCCATCTAAGTGGGAAGATTACTTACACTTGGGTGAGTTTTCATATAACAATGGGTATCAATATTCATTGAGAATGAGCCCATTTGAAGACTTGTATGGTAGGAAATGCAATACTCCAGTGAGCTGGGACAACCCAATAGATAGAGTGGTACTTGGGCCGGAGTTGCTCAAGGACATGGAAGACTAGGTGGTCAAGATTAAGCAAAATTTAAAGGTAGCTCAAGATAGACAGAAATTTTATGCAGACAAGAACAAGACAGTTAGATAATTTAAAGTAGGGGAGCATGTACTTTTTAAAGTGAATCCCAAGAAAATTTCTTTGAAATTGGGTAGTTGTACAAAGATGGCAGCCAGATTCTGTGGTCCATTTGAAATATTGGACAAAATAGGGCTAGTTGCATACATGCTTTCATTGCCTGCTTCCATGAATGTGCATAATGTATTTCATGTATATTTACTAAATAAATATGTACATGATCCTAACCATGTTATTGATTGGCATCTGATTCAGGTAGAAACGGAGGGAGACTTTCAGGTTCAGCCCGTGCGGGTATTGGACAGAAAAGTCAAAATGATTCGGAATCGAGTTATAGAATTGGTAAAAGTTTAGTGGACCTGCTACGATCCTAAAGAAGCTACCTGGGAGCATGAATATGCCATGTAGGCAGAGTACCCGCATATTTTTGAATAAATTTGAGATTTTGATCTTTGTTTTGTATATGCACTGAAGACAATGCCAAAATAAGGGGGAGGGGATGTAACACCCCAAGTTTTGAACCCCCATTTTAAATAATGTATTGTTACAATGCTGAGAGGCCAGAGTGCCCAGACAATTATTGAAGGGCCAATATGCCCAAGAAATGTAATGTTTTGATCATTAATAATACTAAACACATCATTGGCTGCTAGACAGACAAGCACAAGAGTTCTAGGGGGATATGATTCCACAAGAGAGGGAGCTTGAGGGACTAAGTGTTATTCCTATTTTCTTATTACCCTTTTTGTATAAGGGAGGGGATCAGTTATGTGAACTTCTTGAGGAAGGCCAGGAGGTTCTTGTTTTCCCCATGAGGTTACTTAAACCCACCTTTGGTCTGATGGGGGGCTTGGACTGATGACTTGTTTGTTGATTTCCCATTCACTCACGAATTCTTCCCTCACACACTTCCATGCAGGAACTCCCATGCACTCCTTGACTCATTCATCAACCCATCCTCACCCGTGTCTTGGTTGGAAAAGTGATAGGAAACATAGATTTTGAAGAATTAGCCACGGGATAGTTGGCTTTAGTGGTTGCTGGTGTGATCTAGCTATGACCTGGGGCCCGCATGTCTGAAATGCATTGGGTTGTGCCCTGTTTTGCTCACAACTATGAGTCCTGAGAGTTTTAGCATTGAGATTATAGAACAGTTGTGCTTGAAGCCCTAGCAGGAAGGAGAAGGACTTCCCGAGGGACTGCGTGGCAGAGAAGGGTGGAGGTCCATTCTCTTGGGTGACACAGGCCAGGTAGAAGAGAGATGCGTACTTGGATTGTTGTGGGTGTCGGGAAGCCCGTGAGAGCTTGAGATATGACTAGTTTGGGAACCCAATTACACTGTGGAACCGTCCTTGTGGATTCATATCCCTAGCTCAGGGGTGACACTATTGTTGATATTTGGAGCAGTGGTGTCTACGGTTGGGTGGAACGTCCTTGGTCTGTAGCCAGTCAGTGTCATCTTTCATAAAGATAAGTGCTCTCTGTCGTGATATTCCTATCTGTGTATGAATGTGTTTTCGTTGTGTAATTTAATTATCATCTACATGTGTATGAATGTATTTCCGCTGTGTATATTTAATTATTTTTTAACGTAATCTTTAGATTATGCATGCTTGCTGGATATTGTTGTGTATGTTGTTAAATCTGTTATCTTATTCATCCTTAATGACTAAAGAAGGTATCAGTAAGAGAAATAAGTATGAGGGTGGTCTTGCAGGTAGCGTACTCGACCTATGGGTGCCTAGGTATGTTACATGAAAACACATAATGATGGATAGCTACATTATATTTAATATGAATACCAGCTGAAGGTGATTGAGTTGTTGTTGTTACAATTTTGAGATCACTTTTTGGAGCTGTTGAAAATCTTACAAGTGGTATTAAAGGAATTGTTGAATGCATTTTGGTGAATGCATGTATATATGAAATAGAAATGATTATGAGAACAAATGAAATGATGTGAGCATGGCTAACTCATGAATTTGAGAACACTTATGGAGTTTTTATATAATGCAACAAGAAAGTTGCAAGTTAGAGTAGTTACATAATGGTGAATTAAAAAAAATCTATGTTGAGGGATCCGAGTAATAAAAATATTGATGGCTAGAAGAAAGAAAAGATTCACTAATAATACATGTGTAGAGGATGTTGGGTTCATTCTAGTTACTAGTTGGATTAATGGAAGTGATTGAATTGGTGTTGTAATCAATTTTTAGATCACTTTGTGAAACCTTGTAATTGTTTCCATGAAAATGTATATTTCTTAGGATATGCTAACAATTTGTTTGGATGAGTGTAAATTGAGGAAATTGCAAGTACAATGGTCTTGGATATGGCAGGGATGTAATCCATATGGAAGACTGATATCTATAGCTATAGAGCCAAACATTATGAGAAGAAAATTCATGCTTGGAAATTTTATTTCCTGTATAAAATATATTTGAGAAATTAATAGTTACAAATTGTTATGTTATGCTAACAGTTTGTGTGGCTGAATGAAAGGTTGAACAAATTGTAGGGAGAATGATATTGGATGTGGTAGGGATGTAATCCCATACATACGACCAATTATTTTTTCTATAAGAGCCAAGCATTATGAACAAAATCCTCATGCTTGGGAAATTTTATTTCTTGTATATAAACATATTTGAGAAATTAAAAATTGTTATGATATGCTCAAAATTGGTTTGGATGATTGAAGGTTACAAAAATTGCAGGAATAATGATATTAGGTATGAAATTGTTGTAAGCCATAACACATATTAATTCCTACAACTACAAGAGACAAACGAATTATGAGCAGGAAGCTCATGCTTGGAAAATTTTGTTTTCCTGTATAAAACATATTTCATTTATGATTGAAAATTGTTATAATGATATCTCATAATGACTGTATGTGTATAATACATATGAGATGTTGGCTATGAAATCTAGAATATTATGAAAAAGAGCACTGGAATGAAATTGAGCTCCATGATGAAGACATAGAATGAAGAATTCCCAATGGACTTGTTGCAGCTAGAGTTCTTGGAGCCGCAACTATGAAACTTCCTGGCCGAGTGCATTGGAGCCCTGGAGAGAAGTGGAAAAACCTAAGGGACTGCATGGTAGATAAATGAGTTCACTTCTTTGGGTTGTGCAAGATGATAAGGAAGGAGAGCTTGCTAGTTGGAACTGATGCCAAAAATATAAAATTTGAAGATCATTATGCATGTTTTGAGTTGGAATGCCTATGTATGCATGTTTTATTTTAGGAAAGAGTGCCTATGTATATAAACAATTGGATGGATTTCATGTAAGGATTAAAGGATAGAGTGCCTAGAATTGTAAGAACATTGGTATGGTGTTGTGCACTGAGGACAATGTCAAAATAATGGGAGGGGGATGTAACACCTCGATTTTAATCCCTATGAACTAGAATGTAGTATGTAAATGTGACATTAGGTTGGTGAGACGGTAAGTTGAAAAGGAGCCGGAGTGCCTAGGAAATGTGATACTTCTATATACATTAATAAAAATACATTGTTGGTTGCAAGAGGGACAAGGACAAGAGTTACGGGGATATGATTCCATGAGAGAGGGGGCTTAAGAGGATAAGTATTTGTATTATATTTTATTTTTCCATGGGATTTAATTGAGAAAAGTGGTTACATGAGATTCTTGGGGGGGAGGTCATGTGGTTCTTGATTTCATGTAATTATATAAACATCCCTCGTGGGTTGTTTTGGGGGTTCTTCTCCATTCACTCCTACAATATTCTCACTCTTTCATTTTTGGTTCCTCATTCTTGCTAATTCATGTGCTCTTGATTTGATCATGGAAACAAATGGATGGAAGAGGAGAGCCATTACTAGATGGCTATAATAAATTACTGAATAATTCTAGTAGGGAATGGATGCCTATGTGCATCATATTGATGGAATTTCAAAAGTAATTGTCCACATTTGATCATCCTTGGAGTTTCCAGCAGGGATATTTCCTTACCCGTAGCATTGGAGCCATGGAGAGAAATGAAACAACATGAGGGACTGCATGGCAAATAAATGGGTTAATTTCTTTGGATTGTGCATGATGAAGGGGACAAAGAGCCGGAAATAATGATTGTTGTGTAGTTTGGAAAACCTAAGAGATCGTTAGCTAACTGATGTGTTTTTAGATTTTACCTAGGACCCGTCCTTGTGGACTCATAGCCCTGGATCAGGGGCGACACTGTTGTTGAGAGTGAATGAAAAAAAATGTCTATGGTTGGGAGGAATGTCCTTGGTCTGCAACCGATTGGTGAATATTACTTAAAAATATAAGTGTTCTCTTTTTTTTATGCATAATGTATATTCTATTGTGTATTTATTTATCTCTGGGATATGCATTTATAATGTGCCTCATGTTGGTTATTTTTTGTGCATGGAACATTGTTCCTTTCTTGGATTGTTTATCATGTTCTTGTTAATTTCCTGTGTTGAATCCATGTTTATTTATTTTAAAGAAGGGAACAAAAATTCATAAACAAACAATGAGGGAAAATCTAGAAGTATTAGGGCAATGGGTGCGTTTCAGATCAGTACTCGAGCAAATTGTTTTGGTATTTTTTGTACCAAGTATGTTACAAGTTAGTTTCAGATCATTATTGGAGAGCATTTTGGGGTAGTGTGGCCCTTCCCGATGGTTGGGTACATTAAAAATGCCAAAAAAATTGTGGGAACTTATGTGGTTAGTTGATACATCAACTTCCCGAGAGCATTACGTTTGCATATTATTTCTGTTTGGGGAGCTTGGTATCCCATTGGAAAGGTGTATATGAGAAGTACACATTTCAAATAGATCAATACATTTATTCAACATCTATTGGGTGCTACCACATCAAAAAAACATTGTTTAGGGCCACAAAACAACCACGAACGTCTGGGACCCAAAAAGTTGTAGAAAACCTGCTAAAATGTGGAACCATTCTAAATTAGTGGAATAGGTGGGTGGCCATTGGTATCCACCTGGATCATCACTAATATCCAAACCCTCATATCTATTAAGGTTTTTGGTGTGCTTAATAATTTCCATCACTTATGTGATTCAATGCTTGAAATAATGATCCTCTTTTGCCAATATTTTGGTGTCCTCCAAGAACATATGGTGCTTGGTTATAATGGAATGCTATACTAATGTTGAGGTGTGGGCATGCTCATTCTTGATATTGGATCCATGCTCTTTAATTCTAACTTGAAATGAATTCCTTATTTCTTCAATGTAACATATTTTGCATGGAAACTAAACCTTGTAGACCCCTTTGCACCGATGATGGTCAAGGGTGTCTTTGATAGATCTCATTTTCTACTTAATGGTTTCTAGAGTTTGAAAGTGGTTGTGATATTCTTCCTTTTTAAGACCATATAAATCCTATTAGAGACCCATTGAATGTAAGGTAGGTGAGTTGACTTGCCAGAGTTATGACTATCAAGGGATCGAGGCTCACATCCTATTCTTTCCATGGTGATAAGAAGAGCCATGGAAAGAACATGAGGTGACCTTCAATTCCTTAACAATCATAACTCTAGCAAGTTAGATCAGCTACCTTACATTCAAGGGGTCACCGACAAGATTGCCAATGTCTTAAGAAGGAAGGATATCACAACCTATTTTAAAAAACTAGAAACCATTAAGCAGAAAATGAGATATGTGAAATACACCCTTGACCATCATCAGTGCAAAGGGGTATACAAGGTTGAGTTCTCATGTGGCAGATGTTACACCAAAGAAAGTGGGTGTTTATTTTATGTTATAACCAAAGAGCATAGAGTTGATATCAAGAATGAGTGTGCTTACACCTCAATTTTAGTAGAGAATTCCCTTATAACCAAGCACCACATATGCTTGGAGGATACCAAAATCCTAGCAAAAGAGGATCACTATTTTAAATATTGAATCAAAGAAGTGATGGAAATTATTAAGCACCCAAACAACATTAATAGAGATGAAGGTTTGGAAATTAGCGAGAACTAGATCCCTTTGATCTACCACAAAAGAATGAGGTAAAACATATTTTCTCTCATTCTCTCTTTTTTATATACATTGTATGCTCTAATTCTATGATAACTTTATTATCTTTGTTCGTTCAATGACCTTTTTCTAGTGTGTTGTTATTTTTCTCTTTTCTTTTTGTTTATTATTATTTATTAATGGTTCTTTATAGTTATTATTATTATTATTATTATGATCCTTGATCTTAATTATTTTATTGATGTTAATAATCATACTAATTTTATTAGTTATTTATATTAATAATCAATTTATTGTTTCTTTTTTTTTGCTAGTTTGTCTGTGACCTGAGGGACTAGCCTGTGGCTAAGAAACCGCGACTCGGGGGAATCTAAGCCATAAAACTCACCCGGGGATCACACCCGGCCTGAGCCACACCAACCCTTAACATGGCTTGATTTTTTGTCCCCGCGGGTTTCAAACTAGTGACTTTAACATCATGGAGTGCCTTAACAACACACTCCATCACCGACTGTCCTACACCTTAGGGACCTTAAACATTTGGAGGACATGGGGGTGGGATTTGGTCCACTTATGTGTGCACAGATTATGATATTATTTAATATAATATCTCTGGGTGCAAACACATGTTCGACCACTACCTCAGGGTGCCCCCATGGCTCTAGGTTAGGCCCTCACAAGAATTGAACCTTTCCCAATGGTGTAAAACTCCTTGATTTTCACCATTGGATCCAACCCCTTTGGGCATAATCAATTTATTGTTATTAATATGAATAACTTCTAATGTATTCTATTTTATCAATATTAATAACTATTAATATATTTTATTTGTCTTTTACCTTAATCTTTATTTTCATTAACGTAATTCATATGTATTATGATAATTTACATTAATTTTTTTTTCCAGGGAAACCCTCGTGGAAAACCCTCCAAGTACTTCCCCATGATCGTAAATGGGGTAAACCGTCGGCCTTGATTATGGGGCCTAACCTGGTGGAGACATCGAGTGAGGCCCAACAATATTAACATTATAGATGGCTAGGAACTTGACCCCAAGACCTCTTGCATTATAACCACAATATTCATCCACTTGAGCTAACCCACATGGCTAATTTACTTTAAAATTATTATTAATAAAAATTCTTATAATTGACTTGGTATTAATTAATTTTTACCATTGAATTAAAGATTATTATTTATATTAATTCTTATCATTAATGATTATGATGATAGCTAACGTCCAATGAGACCACAATTGGTATATTAGACTTTAAGAAAGGTAAGAGATTACTTGGAATTATTTAGAATGTTATTTTGATGCTCGAAAAACATTAGGAGAAGTGTTCCAAGATCATTGTAGTTTTTATGACTTAGAAGGTTAAGAAGGTCGGTATTGTTTTGAAATTCAAATCTAATTTGGGTATATGCAGGGAAGTCTAGGAGAAAAAAAATTTCATATTCAATTCTTTGAGTGTCACAAAGGTGATGGATCCTTTCATGCCATGGTGTTTTGGGAATTGTCCAATGTCCAATTTCACTATGCAACTCATGAGAATTAGTTCTTATTTTAGCAATATTGATTCTCTTCCTTACATTAGTCAAAATAGAGAGATACTTTTGAACTTCAAGATTAGGGTTAACCACATCCTTATAGTATATTATTTTTCTTTTAGTCTCTACTTCTTTATCGCACCAAAGATTCTCCTTAAATTTAGATTTAATGATATTTTTAATATCATCGGTATTATGCACAATAACTTCTTCCTTTATTCCCCAATGATTTAACTAAGACTTGAAATCATTGTTCCATCCCCTCTAAAGCCACTGGTGATTTTGTCTAGAGTTTGAAGCAATTTTGGGGAGCCTTGTGTCATCCATGTTGTTTATATTATTCTTGTACATTAATTACCTAATCACAGTTGTGCTATCAATGGGGGAAAGGCTCACTTCCATGAGGAGGATAGGATAGGATAGGGTGTATTGCCTTTAATTTTGAGATTACAAGTGATAAAATTATTTTGGATATGCTCTATCTTTCTCTAGGATTTTCAAGAGATGTTGCATCCCCAAAATTCACATCCATATAAGATAACATGAGAGACAAGAGTCTCAAATAATATATTTCTCTTATCTCATAGCCAAAGGTTTGCTAATTTACAATTATTTTCAAGCCAATAATAAGATTTACACCCTTCATTTATCCTTTTCTCAATGCTATAGTTCCAATTGAGCTTGTGATGAATATTGATTCCGAGATATTGTACGAAGGCACTTCCTCCAAGCTATTGTTACCATACATGAAACTGTCGTAGGTTATCTTTTGGGATTTAACTATCATAACATTCATTTTTTCAATGTTCACCATCATCCTTATACTAGATAAGAAGTCCTTGAGGATTCTAAGCTACTTCCTGAGGTCATAGGGATTCCTTTCCATAAGAACAATATCATCAACATATAGGATAAGGATGATGACTATAATAGAAATATTTGGTACAACACAACCTACAACTTCCAAACAATCTTCTAACGTGTCAATGTATATGCCAAAAAGTGTAGGGAATAGAGGACAAACTTTCTTGACTCCAATATTACAATTAATTTCTTTTGACCATCCTTGAGTGTTCCTAAACTTGGAAATAATTGTCTCATACAAATGTACCACAATATCTCTCAGCTTGGAGGGAACTTTTAGTTCTTTTAACCTATCCCAAAGGTTAGTCCTAGGCATGTGTCAAAAGCTTTTCTAAAGTCAACAGAACAACAAAGGATATTGGTTTCATTGTTGCGACATTCCTCTGCAATGATCCTAAGTGTGACAAGTTGGTCCAAAGTTGAATGATAACCTCTAAAATTGATGTGACCTTTAGCTCTTTTCCCCAAGATTTCTAGCCATATTCTTATCTTCTTTTCCAAAATAATTTGATATGGCTTGGCTAAAATGGGGTTAATCATAATGGTCCTATAATTGAAGGGATTTATTTTATCTCCACTTTTAAAAATAGCTACAATGAGGCTTTGATTCTAGGGTGTAGGGAATCCCTTCTTGACTACTAAATTGAAGAGCTTGTGTATGTGAGGGATGAGAATAGGTCCTCCAAATTTTAATATTTTAGCTTCGTAGCATTTTATTTCCTTAGCTTTCCTGTTTGTGAGTTGTTTAACCCCAAAGTTGATGTCTTCTATAGAAAAAACTTGATTCTTGTTGGCATAGGGGAAGACCTAGGGTTCAACGCTTCAACAATGCACCAACAAAACCCTAACTACTGGCCCTTTCGGCAACACCTGCGAAGCAGATGAAGTCTCACCCAAGGTAGAGGCAGGGGTGGTTGCAGGACTCAAGTGTCTACAACCAAGCTAGGACACATATATGTGATCACAGTACTTGACAGAGTGCTTCAGTAGTTAAAATTCATTAGTATTTATCCCTTATTCACATCGCATGCCAAAACCCTAATTACATAACAATGCAGTATTCAACAAGATCTAACACATCCAAGCACTTAGCACATAGAAATAGATCAGATCTAGCATTCATTCACATCACTGAGCACTAAGCTACTATATCAGATGCATCTAACATAAATATTACAACACTAAGCATAAATCACATCAATAACATATCAACTATACAACACAAAGCAATCACAACACATGATATATGTGGTTCACCCCAGTGTGGGGCTACGTCCACCAACTCTTCTTCTTATTTATTATCTTCTGTCAGTATTCGTACATGCACAGATCTATAGAACCCACTTTGCATAGGACATGAGATCTATGCTCACCTCGCCAGATCCTCCTTCCCTGATATAGGTCACAACACAAATCCTTCTTACAAAGTATAGTATGCACAAAAGCCTCTTACAATCACTTGCACTTAGCTCTGCAAGTCTTATCACACAGTATTCACAAAGCCTTCACAACTATTCTCACTTAGCGCACTTGCCTACTAGGTCTAGTTCTTACATCACCTAGCTACTTATTTATACATTACAGAAAGGGCCTAAACATGGGTAGGAGCCATGGGTCAACATCCCATACCCATTACATAAACCCTAAAATCCCAAAAATCCCTCAAAAGGGGCGAGATCCCGCAATCTCCCCTTCGTCTGGGTGCTTCGCCTTCGACCAACTTGTCAAAGTCCCAAAAATGGTCAAACATGACCAAGGTTATCCAAAACTTGGTCAAGGGCCTACAAGCCCCCAACACTCACTTGTGACTCATCCCAAGTCACTTTGATCTGGGTAAATTTGCCTCAAAGGCCTCGAGCTTAGCTCGAGATGCCTTGACCTACTGCTTCACGAGAGCCTCCTGCATAGTGAACTCCTAAATAAATTTCTCGGTCATAGGTCCTTCCAAGCATTGTTCCATCATGGTGACCACTTTTTCTAGCTGTGCACCTTGTCCTTCAATCTCCTCAAAAAGTATGCAAGCTTGATCTTGTACTGGCTAGAGCCTCTGGGTCACTTCCATGACTTTACTCTGGATGGCATGGACCTGTTCTTGAACCATGCACTGTTCCTAGGACCTTTTAATCGTCTCGACCACTGACTGTGGCTTCAACTGTGCTTGCATTGTTGCTGCTTGTTGCTTTGCCTCCTGAAGCTGTGACTCTAATGTCCTTAGTTCAGGGTCCTCTGTAAGGCGCTCATAGGTCTGCGCACTTCAACTATTGAGATGTTTTCATTCTAAGTCCAATGCCTTGATTCTTTGGATTGTGCTTCAAGCAGTTTCTTCCCTCTGATCCCGCACTTCCTGCAGAGTGCTTGACACTACTTGTAATTCCAGTTCTATGATTTGCGCTTGAAGCTGCTGAATGGCTTCAACGAGCTTCCCCACCTGGCTCTCAGTTGTTTCTTCTTCCATCTGTTATAAGCCCGTCACAGAGCGAAGTTCTTTGGTGACTGTTTCTTTAACTCCCATCTACTCTATGAGAAGTTGTTCTTTATCCTTCTAGATCTGTGCTCTATCCTCTGCAAACTTCGTCGAGGTCGTCTTTTTCTTGTTGCACAACCCAACGTTTCTCTATGGCTTCCTATTTTTCTTTCTTCAATGCTTCTATGGTTTTCTCTTTTTCCTCCTGGACATGACGAAGGCGAGCTTCTGTCGCATCTGCTATTCTACATAGTTGGGCAGGCTCATGTCCCAACTCTATTCCTTCTAATGGCGGTGGCGAAGTAGATACTGTGCAGATGGAGTAGAGGGCTTGTTACACCCCTTTGAGCTCTACTTCAATCCTATCATACATGGTCTCCTGCTTTTCTTCATTGCATTGTAAAATATCCTTTGAGGTATCTAATACAGCGGCGATGATGAGGTCGATGTCATCCACCATGAGCACAATATGCAACTTGGGCTTACTAGTTTTTGACTTCTTCTGCGATGAAGGTTTCATTGGGGACCCCTTTCTTTTCTTGGATGTATTTGTCTCTGTTAGGGGATCTTTAGGCGATGTTTCTTCACCCTGTTCCTGCTTGTCTTCTTCCCCTTCATCCTCTTCTTTGTTTACTTCGTCACCTCCTCCCCCTTCAAGTCTCAATAAGCACAGTGCGGTAATAGTCAGCTCTCTATAGGCTCTAATAATCATTGTTGGTGAAAGTGTTCCCGGTAAGAAATTCGACAAGTTAAATAGCTAACATCATAATGAATTCCTCCAACGGGAAGGAATGCCTCAATCAAAATGATTCCATCCGTTGTGGCGCGGTCCCAACGGTCCAATGCAGAGATTTTCGATAATAACTGCTTTGCTAGCCATTCAGGAGCGTCGTTCTAATGGTCAGGATGCCTCCAATGGTCATATTTCTCCACCGTGGTGAAGTGCCAATCTGCGTTGTTCTGCTATTCCGGCGAAGTTCAAGTTTTGCAAAAATTCCTTCTGTGAATTATTCTCTGGAACTTCCTGCAATTTCTCTAGCTTTACTTTCTTCTTGCTGAGCTTTCTAGATTTCTTTCCTATGATTTGAGTCATTGGGTTCCTCTTTCCATTATTTTTCTTATCTCCTCTTGGCATAATAAATTCGCACTATTGAGGATCTTTCACAGGGTTCAATGGTAACACTTTTTCTCTTTCTGGAGTAGGTACTCTACTCTCCTGCATGGACAGGTTTTTCAAGTCTGCCTGTGTTCTTTTAACTTCGACATCCAAATCTTTGGCCCTTAGTAGCTTCAACTTGTCCTCTTGTTCTTCTAGTAAGTGTGTTATTCTCCTAGCCATGAAATCCCTTAGTTCTTTCTTTTTTTGTTCTAGAGCTTCCTCTTCATCTTTCCTTCGAATCTGATCTTTCTCAATTCAGGTTTTTCCTAGAAAAATAACAAATGGGGCATTGTTCTCAACAAACCTAACGAACTCAAATTCTTCTTCTGTCGAAGTTCCATGAGAGCTCATAGGTATATGGGTAAGTCTTCCACATAGGGTTATCAACTTTCCTTTAAACAATCCTATTCCTCCCAATAAAGGAACCATAATAGCGTTTCAAAAAATTTCCCAAGTACATTCTGTCATGATATTCACATGTGTTTCCTCATCCAGAACACAGTCAACGTCGAAGTCTCATATTCTTATTTCTATGCACTCCTTCTCTTTTAAGGTCTCTGATAAACTAATGTCTCTATGATCATTCAGGGTTTCTTTCATCTGCAATAATATAGTCTCTAATTCCTTCTGGAGTTCTATCATATCCTTAGTCTCTTGACCTTTCTCAAGGTTTTCTTGTCTCATATTCATCTTTTCAACTTTAGCAATCATTCTAGGGTAGTCCAAAACTTCATGGCCCATAGCTTTACAACAAAGACAAATAGGGCCTCTACCAGGGCATTCTTTAGCAATATGTCATGATCTTCTGCAACTATAACAAAGAGTCAATCCTCTCTTTCTCTTAAATTATCCCCAACCTTTCATGTAATGCACACTGGGATCACAGTGCTAACCCCACAAAAATTTCTTTCTAGGATCCTGCATCCACTTGTTAGTCCAAAAATCCTTTCTATACATAGGAATAACATATCTTTCATTATTTCTATCAGATCTACTCACATCAAATCTTCTTTCTTCTAGCAATGCCCTAGTTTCCAGACTAGGACAAAATCTATCAAGCATACCTAGATCCATTCTTTCGAAACAAAAATTTCCACTTATCTTACCTTTATCAGAGCACAAATCTTTAATATATTACCTCTTTTATTTAGATATAATTCCCTTCTTAGCAAATATCTTTGCAGTCAAGTAGGATACTACGCACTAGAGCAACAGATCTATGCACATAACTTTCTTTTCTTCAGTTCCCAGCAATCACAGTTTCAGGTCCCGACAACAGAACCATTTGTTGGCACAGGGCTAGACCCAGGCTTCAATGCTTCAACAACACACCAACAAAACCCTAACTACCATCCCTTTCGGAAACACCTGCGAAGAAGATGAAGTCTCGCCCGAGGTAGAGGCAGGGGTGGTTGCAGGACTCAAGTGTCTGCAACCTATATGGGACACAGATCTATGATCAAAGTACTTAACAGAGTGCTTTGGCAGTTAACATTCATTAGTATTTAACCCTTATTCACATCGCAGGTCAAAAACCTAATTATGGAACAACGCAGTATTCAACAAGATCTAACACATAGCATTCATTCACATCATTGAGCACTAAGATACTATATCAGATGCATCTAACATAAAGATTAGAGCACTAAGCATAAATCACATCAATGACATATCAACTATACATAAAAAATAAATCACAACACTGGATATATGTGGTTCACCCCAGTGTGGGGCTATGTCCACCAACTCTTCTTCTTCTTTATTGTCTTCTGTCAATCTTCGTACATGCACAGAGCTACATAACCCACTCTGCATAGGACAGGAGATCTGCGCACACCTCGCCAAATCCTCCTTCCCTGAGCTAGGTCATAGCACAAAGCCTTCTTATACAGTACAGTCTGCACAAAATCCTCTTACAATCACTTTTACTTAGCTCTGCAAGTCTTATCACACAATATGCACAAAGCCTTCACAACTATTTGCACTTAGTGCACTGGCCTACTAGTTCTAGCTCTTACATCACCTAGCTACTTATTTATACATTACAAAAGGGACTAACCATGAGTAGGACCCATGGGCTGGCATCCCATACTCGTTACATAAACCCTAAAATCCCAAAAATCCCTAAAAAGGGGGCGAGATCTCGCGATCTCTGCTTCGCCTGGGTGCTCCGCCTTCAACCAACATGTCGAAGTCCCAAAAATGGTAAAACATGACCAAGGTTCTCCAAAACTTAGTCAAGCGCCAACAATCCTTTATAGAAACATTTGGAATGTTGTTTAGAACATTAGGGGATTCATAATATTTTTAAGGTAGGAATTCCAATCCGTCAGGGGAATCGTACCCATTTCTTTAGTTTTACGAGTCAAAATTTTCCACCAAAAATTCTTTGGATCTATATTAGATAGAAGCAAAAGGAAATTCTTTTTTTCCTTTTACACAACACTTTGATAGAGATTTGTTTTATGGAAGTAGAGAGGGATGTCGTAAAATTATGATAAATTTCTTAAGAATGGAATTATGAAACTAAATGTAGGCTCATTCACATGCTCCTGCCGACCCTCCACCACCTTATAAGCATGTGCACCCATGTGAGAACCAACAATAAATGTCCTTTAGGTGCCCACATTGATTCCTTGAAAATTGTGAAATGACCTGCCATTAATATACTAAGGGAGGGGGAGATTATGGCTCTTCCCATTTTGAATATTTTGCCCCATTTGTGGAGCGATTGATAACTTATCCCAAGTGTTATCTTCCCTGTTCAAAAATATTCTAATGTGAAAAAAGGAGATGTGATCAAAATAAGAGACAAATTTCTTAATCCTAGACACCAGACTTTGCAATTGGACCCCTCCAAGATTAAAATTGAATTTAATAGCGCAAATGATTATCATATAGTCACTTAATACCATCAAAGCCTTAATTCCACAAATTTGGCAATTTTTAATCTACACCATAAAGAGTAAGCCTCTATTAAATTGTTGGACCTAGGCCCAAGCCCCCATGCATAGATAACCAACGAGTTCTCCTTGGGATCAAGAATACTCCCACCTGCTCCGACCGCCCCTTATTGAATTTAAGATTATTATTTATATTTATTCTTATCATTAAATTTGTATTAATATTATTTGTTAATATTAATATTAACTTGGTATTAATATGATTTGTTAATATTAATATTAACTTGGTATTAATATTATATGTTAAACTATACATTAACTATTATTATATAGTTATTTAATTTTTATATTAATAATAACATTAACTATTACTATAAATTTTTAATTATTAATATACATTTAATATCAACTATTTATATATAATCGATATTAGAAAATATTATTTATATTAATAACATTGCTATTTTGTTTTTGTTTTTTTATGTCTGGCGGAATCGACAACTAGTTGGGCACGTACTCGCGTTACACGTGGTCGTGTTATCCAAATTCTACCACTATAACCTCCAGGTGTGCCCACGATGCCCCATACGCGACACACAAGATAAGTCGGGGGGAGTTGGACTCGAAACCTCATGGAACGTCATATCACGACACTTGCCAATTGAGCTGCCCCCTGGGGGCTTAATGACATTACTATTAATTAAAATTATCTTTTAAATATTAATAACTAATAACTATGTCTTAATATTATTTATTTACAATTTATATATGTTATATTAATATTAATTTTTCATTACATAATTAATATTATTAGGTTGTTATTATTGGAGAAATTTCTATTTTCGACACACTAGTTGAGTGGGAGTTAACTAACTAGTTTTATTTTAGAATTTCTATTTATACCATCACTATTATGCATGCATGCATTCCTAAGGAAAATTAATTGCTTGATTTCTTTTCTTAATTATGGAATTTTCTTTCTTATATATTAGTGTATTCCACTCATTCATTGTATCACAATGATCATCATTGGTTAGCTCATTGGAGTAGTGTGAATATTTTATCATTCTTCCATATTAAATCTCTCACCCTTTCTTGATAAGCTTTGTTTGTACTTGTTTTAGCTAGGTCTCATGTGCATGTTTCGATGAAACATTGATATCGTATCATAGCTACACTGCTTGGAGCAAGCCAGACAAGCTAGAGAATAAGGAAAATCGGAGTTTCAACGAGCGAAATCTGTGTAATAGACAGGGTCACACTCAATACACTAGCAGAGTGTGAATAGTATCTCCCAATAGATTAGGGAACAATATTATGGAAGGGTCACACCCAGAACACTAGCAGAGTGCGACCATCACACCCTAGACTTGCGAATTTTTCAATTCTGGAATGGTCACACCCCATACACTAGCAGAGTGCGACCATTGGGGAGTGGTTGCTCTGTTTATTAAGGAAAGGTGTGACCCCTCTAAAAATCAAATTCTATAATGGTCGCACCCAATACACTAGCAAAGTGCGATCACTAGGGAATGGTCGCTTTGTGTCTTAAGGAAATGTGTGACCACCTCTAGAAGTCCCTTTTTCTGCAATGATTTCTTAATTTTTTTACTTGCAGATTGAGAGTAAAATTTTAGGGTTTCTCATAAACAGTGGGAGAGATGGATACAACACTAATTATTTATTCAAACTTGGTGGTAATCCTCACACCATACAATTATTTTGATTGGAATCCGAAGGCTGAATTCCAACTCAAAAGGAAAGGATTGTACAATTTGAAGATGGGGACAAAAACATAACCTACATCAGCAATTGAGAAGACCAGATGGGCGAACCGAAAGGATGAGGCCACATGAATAAGACTCCAAATGTGATCTAGACCACCTTGGAATGTCTCTTTGGAAAGCAAGATGAGATGAGAGGTCATATGTTTGAGGTAGAATTGAATACCTTGGATCCTAAATTTTTTGATAATATACAAGATTTCTTTACCAATTTTAAATATTTGATATTGAGCTTGGCATCTTTTGGTATTGATAAGTCTACACAAGTAGACCAACTTATTCTAACAATATTGGATAAGCTAGGACCAGAATATGTTGTCTATGTCTCCACTTTCCATTCTGGTAGATATCTCTTAGGATCAAAGTGGAAGATTCCTACCATAGATCAGTTCATTGATTCTCTCACACATGAGTAGGAAAAACTCATTCAGATATGCCTAATCAAGGATCCCAAAACACATGCACTCACCATGCATGGTGGAAAAGGATCATCCAAACAAAATGGAAAGGAGAAACATAACAGGAAGGAGGTATATTCCAAACCCTTCAACGATTCTTAATTTTTCAATAACTCTTTAGATTCCAAGAAGAAAAAGGGAAAGAAATGCAGTTATTGCAAAAACCGAATCATGAATAATCCACATGCATGAAGAAAGAAATCGATCTTATGGCACAGGTACTTCAACATAACAACCTTGGAAACTTCATTCTAGAAGGAGTCAAGAAGAAAAAGGAAGAAGATCCTACTCCTAAGAAAGGTAATGAGCATGCTCTTATTGCAATTAATTCCTCATATGATTCATGGATTATAGATTGTGGCGCATCACATCATATGGCGACGAAAGAGGAAGTTTTCACTTCTTTGAGTTCATGCTCAATACCCCTTATTCTCATGGAGGATGATACTCCAGTTGAAATATCAGGAGAGGGGAGAGTGGAACTCCATAATGGAATTTTTGAGAATGTTTTACATGTTCCAAAGCTTTCTATGAATCTTCTCTCAATTTATCAGATCACTCAGAAAGGTAAAAAGGTTGAATTTACATCAGATTCAATTTATGTACTTGATATGCATGACAATTCCATTATTGCAATTGGTGAGGTGGATCACAAATCAACGTTGTATAAATTCACTAAGTTTGTTGACGATGACTCCTCTTTACTACTTACACATGAGGAGAGTACTTTCCATGCACCTCTAGTGCAACATGTAGATACTCTTGTGCTTCCATCAATTCTAGACATCAAAGATGATTCCATACACTTAGATTCTATACATGGAAATGAGCAGGTAGTACATCCAGATAAGGAGCCAACGCCGAAGCTTTAGCAGATGCCCAAGAGGGAACAATCCACACTTCAGGTAGTAGGTGTCCTTGTAGGGAATCCATTGGATTCGAGGAGGACTCTATCTTAGCATGAGGAGCCTTCTCATGTACTTCCATCTTCTAAACCAACGATGCCCCTACATTGCTATATGGTTCAATCTCTCGATCCACATACTTACAGTGAGGTTGTGGGAAATCCATTATGGAAAGAAACCATGCAGGAGGACTATGAATCACTCCTAAAGAATAAGACTTGGGATCTGGTTTCACTTCCACCATAAAGGAATATTTTTAGATGCAGATGGGTCCACGGTATCAAGAGGTACAGGCTAGACATATTTCCAAAGGACTTCATTAGATCCATAAATATTTCTACATCTTCACGAAGACATTCGGTGAGAAAAAGTTTCATACTCTGTGGGATCGTCTTGGACTGAATAACATACTTACCTAACAACTTCATTTTCTTGTTTTGATGCATTGTCTTTTGAGGGGGGGGTTTGCTCCCATGTGGTTTTCCCTCTTTCCTCAATTTTATTCAATGTTCATTAGTTGCATTGTACAAGATTATCAAATATGGTCTAGTTGTCAGGACTCATTTTTACTCCATAGTGATGTTCAGGGGGGGTGTTGGAGAAATTTCTATTTTAGACACACTAGTTCAGTGGGAGTTAACTAACTAGTTCTATTTTAGACTTTCTATTTAGACCATCACTATTATGCATGCATGCATTCCTAAGGAAAGCTATCTTCTTGATTTCTTTTCTTAATTATGGAATGTTCTTTACTATATATGAGTGTATTCCACCCATTCATTGTATCACAATGATCATCATTGGTTAGCTCATTGGAGTAGTGTAAATATTTCCTCATTCTTCCATATTGAATCTATTGTCCTTTCTTAATAAGTTGTGTTTGTACTTGCTTTAGCTAGGTCTCCTATGCAGGTTTCGATGAAACATTAACAGTTATGTTATTATTTTCTTTGGTATAAGATATATAGTATATATTATATTAATATTAATTTTTAAATTACATAATTAATATTATTAGGGTTTCTTGTGGTGTTATTATTTATTTTCTTTGGTCCACCTATTTAGTTTTTAGGATTATCTTTGAGTTTTATATATTAATTTGACTTTGCTACCCTCTTCTCTAAATAATTTTATTATCTTGATGATAAATTTGATTATGAATTCAAAACTCTTAAAAATAGATATTGTTAATCTTCCAAATAACATTGAATAATAATAATAATTTAATGATCCCTAAGTAATAAAGAGTATTTTTAAAAAATATTAGAATAGGTACAATTAATCTCTAACCTTTATATTCTCTCCTCCTATCTTAACTTAAATAAATATTTAAGTACAATGAATTTTATGAAATAAACCCCAATCCAATTCAAGAGATCCATTTTGACAAAAACACCAAAGCCAAAAAAAAACATATGATAATATAAAACAAGAATGTCTTAGGCTAAAAGAATCCTCAATTAAAAATCATCCTCTACTAAACCCTCTAATTATGAAAGGCTATAAAGCTTAAAAAGACTCCCATGTTCAAACTACTATCTAAATTAAACTACTATCTACATTAAAGAAAGGCTATAAAGCTTTAAAAAAATTCCCAATGTTCAAACTACTATCTACATTAAAGATCCACGGTGTTAATATTTGTCTTGTAATTTTTTTAATGTATTTATCAATAAAATAATATGAATTAAATCACAATTATCATAATTTAAAAAAAATTGAAATTAAACCCAGTAATAAACTTTAATAAAATGGAAATGTTAAAAAACATTATTACTAATTCCACTCAATGGAAATGTTAAAAAACATTATTACTAATTCCACTCAATTGTTATAATATAAGCACCTAATGTGAATATGCATATAATAAATACATTGTAATAATATTCTACCATTCTAATTCATATATATCAAAAAATAGCAACCAATTTAAGCAAATTCACCTTTACATAATTTTTTATATGTATGCTTATGATGTTCTTAACTATGCCCGCATAGGACTTACACTCTCAAAAAGCTTTATTCTATGTTGTTGTTTTCATGTCTCTACTACACTCTTAAATGACAAAACATTAAGATTGTGACCAATATGACTTTGATGGGAAACACACATACCTGGTTTGGTTGCAACTTTGCTAAGATACATTTAAATTGTAGATTGTTGAAAAAATCAAAACTTGTCAATTAAAATTTTGTTGGAATAACATGGGATATACATGATTAACATCAACTACATGTGGTTGAGGATTAGTCGATTAAGAATGGTAAAATAGAAAATGTATGTGAATTTTACATATAAAAATGTTAAAAAACAATTATGCAATATTTTTATAATTAAATGTGGTCACTACTATAATATAAATGAGAAATTAAAAATAAGAATAGTAAATAAGAATGATATAATGGGGGCACCTATAGATCCATGAGTTGATTGCACATGTGAATTCAAGTCTTTTCTAAGAAATATTAGAATCCAGATTATTTGAATTGATAAAATAACAATGAGGTACATTAAAGAGGTAAAAACCTCTATTTATAATCACATTGAGAAAAAAAACACCTTAATAAAATTTTGACTGAAGACTTAATTCACTAAATAACTAATTAGGCTCTATTACAATACAGTGGCCCTTTGACAAATATAACACTATTACAAAATCATGAACTTATAATCAAACTGGTTCATGTACATAAACATAATACCTAATATGAATATTGTGGTTAGGTACATAATGCACTCCCTCTTAGAAAATTCTTTATCCTCAAATCTTTAAGTGACATGCACTTTACGATAAAATCATGGGATCGTGAGAAAAATAGACAACTTAAGTGATAAGACTTTATAACTTAAGTGACATGTAGTTCATGTACATAAACATAATACCTAATATGAATATTGTGGTTAGGTACATAATGCACTCCCTCTTAGAAAATTCTTTATCCTCAAATCTTTAAGTGACATGCACTTTACGATAAAATCATGGGATCATGGGAAAAATAGACAACTTAAGTGATAAGACTTTATAACTTAAGTGACATGTATTATAATAAATTCATTTGAAAATAAAACTGTAAGTCACTTATGCTTTATAATAAAGTCACCTGCAAAATAGAGAGAAAGATTTGAACCCAAGACCACTTATTATAAAAGTACTAGAACCAAGTGAGCTAAAACATAATTTTATTTAAGTTAGAAAAGATAAAGGAGGTGGCCTTTATTTTAGTTGTAAGGGGGAGGTCAATGGTTCCTTAGGAACCATGGTTCATGCCAATAAGGCCAACTTAGATGTTTGGCTAGCTTCTAATCCCACATTTCCTCCTCATCATGCAGCCCCTTCCACTTTATTTGATACTATGCAATTTGATGCCCATGAATTTTTCACACCCATTCCTCCATTAGGCTCCAAAATTAGCTTACCTTCCTCATTTTCTAGTGGACTCTCTATCTACATAACTACATCCTTGCCAACCTTCTTTTCAAGGCACAAAACATTGAATACATTGTGGAGTTTTCCCTTGTTCGGGATGTCTAGTACATATGACACCTCTCTATGCTTTTCTTGTACCCAATAAGGCCCATAAAAATGAGGTTGGAGCTTTTGGTCTCCTTGCTTCCATAGAGTGGTTTGGGATGCAATAAAAAAAAAACATATTTCCCACTACAAATTGGTGTTCCAACTGATATTAATTTATGTACTACTTCATTTGGTTCACTGCCATGAATAATTTATCCTATAGGATGTGATTGATGGCTTTCATCTCTTGTAGAGTGTTAACAATATGAGAGATGGTGACATTTTTAATGACCTAGACCTTTGGTGAGGGGGGTTCATATGCATATAATTCCTTGAAAGGGGGTCATTTTTGTATAATAGTGGTAGGCTATATTGTACAATTATTTTTCATATGTAACACTATACCCGTTTCTATTGCTTATCCCCTATGTACATTCAAACATGACCTTTCAAGTGCTTGTTAAGCACATTAGTTTGCTCATTTATTTTAGGGTGATATGAAATACTCATATTATAGCTCACCCCAACCAATTTAAAAAGTTCTTTCCAAAAGTTATCAACAAACTTGGATCTTTATCATAAATGATACGATCAGGTAGGTCATGGAGCTTATACACACTCTTGAAGAATATATCAACAACCTTAGAATCTTAAAAATTAGTAGTTGTGGGAACAAAATGGAAATACTTTGTTAAACAATCAACCACTGGAAAGATAACATCCTTTCATTTAGAGAGTGATAGTCTAGTGTCGAATTCCATAGATACATCTCCTCACTTCTAGTTAGTCATGTAACTAGCCTAGAGAAGATTCGGATAATAAACAATTTCCACCTTCTTGTCTTGGAAAGTGTAACATTAAACCACAAATCACTCACCATTAGACTTAAGTCTTGGCTAATAAAAACTAGAGGACACATTCTAGTAAGCTTTGTGAAAACCCACATGATCTACTGAGGGAAAAACATGTCCTTGTTGAAGAGCTTGTGTTATAAGAGGAGATATTGACTTATAATAGACACACATTTTAAAGAGTATAACACCATTTAGTCCAAGGTTTATATTTCTTTCCATCAAGAATGTCTCATTGAAGCTGAATTGTGAGGGGTTTTTGTATGTAGTCGGTCAAGATATCCTATAATCAAGAAAGATAAATGGAGATAATATGGCCAAGATACTCCAAGAATGTCTTAGCAAATTTGCATTTTGATTACTCTGCATAGAATTGATGTTGGGATCATGTATAGAGAAAATGATCTAAATGCTCTATATTCTTTGTGAATGTTCTATTATAGATCATTATATCATTAAAGAAAACCATAACATACTCATGGAGATACTTATTAAACACCTTGTTCATTAGGTATTAAAAATTTGGGGAGATTGCAAAGTCTAAATGACATCACCCAAAATTGGAAGTGTCATTGATGAACATAACATACCCATATCCTACTTATGAGAATTGGGGAATAGTTTTGAGTTATAGATCAAAATTAAAAATTTTAATAATCACTTCTTAATTGATTGTATATAAATTATATCCCTAGGTCCATGTAGAGGATGGATACTAAATAAGATGAAAATATTCTAGGATATTGTACTTTCCTACTCAAACCATTGAAAACTTGATGCAAATGACATAAAACATTAATAAAACATGTTGGAATATTATCATATTTTCCTTCAAAAGCCTCTCTTCATTTATAGTTGGGGAGAAAAAAATTGATCTAAGATAGAAAGACTCAATATGGATAACAATGACCTATTACTTATAAGTAGCCAAGACACCCTATGTTAGTGATTCAAGAAATTGACTACAATGCATTCATCCATAGACGAAGTTTGGAGTGCAACTTAGTTTGGGTTTTCCATTAGTCTGTAATAGAGATTTATACAACAATCTACACCATTGATTACATTTAATCTGAGAAGACTCTTTTCTAACTACAAATTAAGAGTTCCACCAATCCATAAAAAAAATTACTATAAACCATTTATACTATTGGAACATCAAACATTGATGTAACACACCCATGATGGGGGGGGAAATAAATAAATTTTTCATTCTCCTTACAAGGACGAATCCTTTCTTTTAATGGCCTCTAATTGAGAATTCAGAGCCTAGCCCCTTTTCCTTCGGCGACCTTTGCATAGGACCATATGCGATGACCGAATACCAAGACTACAGGCGGATAGTTTGGCGCTTCAAAACTTTGGCATTTGGGGGTTCTTACTCACACAATCCATTTTCCCCGGTACACTAAACCCCAAAGAGAAGGATCTGGTGCCCCGTGTTTCCTATCGCCAACGGCTAGGATGAACTTCAGCACTCCAACCTTCAGGATTTTTAGTGTTACTAAACCACTTTTCTCCCAAAGTGGTCAACGTCGGGCTGACTACCTCGTAGGTTTGACGGGCCAAGCCTTTTCGCTCAAATCGGGACTTCGTGTTTCAGGATTTTTCGAGATATCTTTATCCATTCCTCCCGATACCCGAATTCCTGAAATCCACTCACATCAAATCAACGGTCTACCATCCTCCCGTAATCCAACAGTTGTGTTCAATTTCACGAGTTCAGACTTCGTGAGTTTCTACGACTCTTGCCTTTAAAATACCCGACGTGGGAATCAACGAAATGTTGATCTTTCACCACGTGTCCTCCCTAGCACCAATGGCTAGGATCAATTTCACGATTTTCTATGACTCTTGCCTTTGAAATCCCTGACGTGCGAATCAACGAAATGTTGATCTTTCGCCACGTGTCCTTCCCATCACCAACGGCTAGGATCAATTTAACAAGTTTCCATGACTCTTCTGTACACTTTCGAAGGGATTAAACCCCGTGCACCTTTCCTGTATCCAACGATTGTTGGTCCTCACACTCCGATCTAATGACCCAGATTTGATCTCCTCCAGTGCTTTGGATTTCTCAAATATCTAAGTGCCAAAGGCTACGACCTTTGATCCTTCGACGAACCCTAGACTTCGATTCTCATCTTCGTTTCTTAAAACGCTATCTCTCCTAATCTTTTGGACTTAGAATAAGTTCACTCCTACTCACTCCTTGTAGTAACCCACTCGTGTTAGATCGACAGTCAAGGAGGGCCCGAATAGATCCTTGGATATATGGTCAGATTTCATCGCTACTTGCGAAGACTGAAGGAGTCGAGGCGTTAACACCTGCGCTCCCTCTTCAAATCTAATGGTCGTGACAGACCTTGGATCCTTCTGAAAGGATCTCATCCGTTCTTCTTCCAAACAAAAGGATATTTCCTTTCGATATTTGAAACTCGCTATCCTTCTTAAACTTAGGCAACGAAATTCAACCCCTCAGAGCTTCGAGCTCCCAAGGTTATGAAACCTTTGAAATTAACTCCTTCTTGCATAGGATTCCTAGACCCAGGTCACATGAACCTTCAGATGATTCTTAGGTAATTATCCCTACTCTCAGTCGAGTTTCTAGATAAGGGCTCGGCTATGGTTCAAAGTTCCCTTAGACTACTGTCCTGAATGAAGTGCCTTCCTAATTCATCGAGTTATGAATTCCAAAAAAGGGTAAGGCAAACTCGTGAGTTTACTGTAACGGTAGCCATTTCAAGGGACTCACTCCAACTCTGGGATGTGAGGTAATTACCTGGGGAAAGTACTTTTGAGAAATTAAACCAGAACATAACAAGAATCAAGCAGATGGGACGATTCTCAAGGGAACAGACTCATATTCTGGACTTATTAATTCTATACATAAACCGATTATGAACATATAAGTATAAACATGCATCCATTATTTCCGATCCAAAACACAAGGCAATCACTTCTATATAGAAACCATTTATGAGCGTATAAACAGGAGAATGCATCCATGATTTTCAATTCAAAATACAAGGCATAAAACACTTATTAGAACCACACAGTGTGATGCGACTACTGAGAGGGGTGCTCATTTCCACCCAACCATAGGCTCAGTCATTCCCAATGGATTTATCACTAGCCACCCCCAAGCTTAGGCCACGATGCTTTGAGATTCAATCTCTTACTTCCAGCTCAAAGGAAGTTAGGGACGAATGTTACTCTCCTTATCCCTATATATGAATAGACGAGGATGAAGGTTACTCTCCTTCTCCTGACTTAGTCTCTATTCTCTGTGATCAGAACTCACTTTTCTCTTCGGACCCGAGAGTTTTCGCTCTTGTCTCTGCATTCTTCGCAAGTCTCCCCCTCTATCCACCACGCTTCCTTACTTGCCTTCTTTGGAAAGATTGTGTGTGGATCGAATCCCCCAGTCCATGGTCAGGTTTGGAAGCCTTACTGATGGGAAGTCTGCCCCATCCCTCACTAACTCTTGAGGAGGCCTTCCCAACTACTAGCCTGACAGGAATTCATTCCTGGTCAGAGGGTTGTTCTGATCTGAGCAAATTAATTCCAGTATGGTACTGGTTCGGTGGAGGTTAACACAACCTTTCTAGGTTCCCTCCACCACCTTTTCATTAGAAATCGTGGTCTCTCTCTTAGCACATCACCTTCTCAGCAGTCATGCAACACGTTTACATTATCTATTAAAATAACAATATTTACATTCATTGACCTTTATACAAAGTTCCACCAAATCAAACATTCACACTTTGAGTTTGCCATAGTTCCTGGCCAATA